>OY720676.1:77197675-77373321 GCA_963170755.1 Amphimallon solstitiale | reverse complement strand
AAGTTTTAAATGTAAGGCAAAGCTGTAAAAGGCGATCACTGGGATGACGCTTTTTAGAATATCCACTTTTATAAACATTTGAAACACCCCTGTATATAGATATAGTTTGTTAAGCCAATGGGATATTTTATTTAAAATTCTTCTCGAACTGTTTTTGGAACAAAGCGGTACACACTCAAGAGCGAGAAAGGTAATTTAAAGTTATATGTCATGTTAAAGTATCGAAAGAAACGATATCAAAAAGCGCAACATTTTCATTGAGACACTGTACAATACTATTCTGATGTATTCGAATCTACTATCGTTAAGAAAAAATGAAGTATTGAATTTAAGCCCTGTTCAATCACGTTTCGAAGAATCGCCAAATTGAAGACGTAATAAGCGACCACAAACACCCCCGTATGCAAAATTCAACAAACATTCATCAATTTTCAAAAAACTCTTCCGCCATTTATAAACGTTTGAAGCACCACTGTACATACATATATTTTGTTAAGCCAATTGGATATTTTATTTAAAATTCTTCTCGAACTGTTTTCAACATATACCGGTACACACTCAAGAGCAAGAAAGGTAATTTAATTTTAAACATAAGTCATGTTAAGTTATCCAAAGACACAATAAGATCAAAAAGCCCAACATGTTCATAAAGACAGGTTACAATACTATTTTGATATGAAAGTGTAAAAGCCTGTCAACCTTTTCGAAATCCAGTATCGTTAATAAAGGAGCACAAAATAATAATATGAGTAAAAAGCCCAAGTTTAAAAGTGAAGCCCCATTGAAGCACCTTTCCTGTAAAAAGCGATCACTGGCATGACGCTTTTTAAAATGTCCACTTTTATAAACTTTAGAAACACCCGTGTACATACATAAATTTTGTGAAGACAATAGTATATTAAAATTCTTCTCGAACTGTTTTTGCCACAAACCGGTACACACACAAGAGCGAGAAAGGTAATTTAATGTTAAAGTATTGAAAGACACAATAAGATCAAAAAGGTCAACATTTGTATCAAGACAATTTACAATACTATTTTGATGTGAAATTGCAAGCGTCTGTCAATCTCTTCGAAATCCACTATCGTTAATAAATGAGCACGGAATAATAATAAAAGTCAGCAGCCCAAGTTTTAAATGAAGCCCTACTGAAGAGCCTTTTCTGTAACAAGCAATCACTGTGATGACGCTTTTTAGAATGTCTACTTTTATACACCTTTGGAGCACCCCTTTATATACATATATTTTGCTAAGCCAATAGGATGTTTTATTTAAATTTTTTTTCGAACTGTTTTTAACACAAACCGCTACACACCCAAGAGCGAGAAAGGTAATTTAATTTTAAACATAAGTCATGTTAAACTATCCAAAGTCACAATGAGATCAAAAAGCCTAACATGTTCATTAAGACAGTTTACAATACTATTTTGATGTGAAAGTGTAAAAGCCTGTCAACCTTTTCGAAATCCACTATCGTTAATAAAGGAGCACAAAATAATAATAAAAGTAAGAAGCCCAAGTTTTAAATTGAAGCCCTATTGAGGAGCCTTTTCTGTAAAATGCAATCACTGTCATGACGCTTTTTAGAATGTCTACTTTTATACACCTTTGAAGCACCCCTGTATATACATATATTTTGTTAAGCCAATAGGACGTTTTATTTAAAATTCTTCTCGAACTGTTTTTAACACAAACCGGTATACACTCAAGAGCGAGAAAGGTAATTTAATGTTAAATATAAATCATGTTAAAGTATCGAAAGAAACAATGATCTCAAAGAGCGCAACATTTTCACTGAGACAGTGTACAATACTATTCTCATGTTTTCGAATCTACTATCGTTAAGAAAAAATGAAGTATTGAATTTAAGCCCTGTTCAATCACGTTTCGAAGAATCGCCAAATTGAAGACGTAATAAGCGACCACAAACACACCCGTATCCAAAATTTAACAATCATCAATTTTCAAAAAACTCTTCCGTCATTTATAAACTTTTGAAGCACCACTGTATATACACATATTTTGTTAAGCCAATTGGATATTTTATTTAAAATTTTTCTCGAACTGTTTTTAACACAAACCGGTACACACTCAAGAGCGAAAAAGGTAATTTAATTTTAAACATAAGTCATGTGAAGGTATCCAAAGACACAATGAGATCATAAAGCCCAACATGTTCATTAAGACACTTTACAATACTATTTTGATGTGAAAGTGTAAAAGTCTGTCAACCTTTTCGAAATCCACTATCGTTAATAAAAAAACACAAAACAATAATAAAAGTAGAAAGCCCAAGTTTTAAATGTAAGCTATATTAAAGCGCCTTTCCTGTAAAAGGCGATCACTGGCATGGCGCTTTTAGAATTTCTACTTTTATAAACTTTTGAAACACCCCTGTATATACACATATTTCGTTAAAGAAATAGGATATTTAAGTTAAAATTCTTCTCGAATTGCTTTTGACACTAACCGGTACACACTCAAGAGCGAGAAAGGTAATTTAATGTTAAACATAAATCATGTTAAAGTATCGAAAGAAACAATGAGCTCAAAGAGCGCAACATTTTCATACAATACTATTTTGATGTTTTCGAATCTAATATCGTTAAGAAAAATTGAAGTAATGATTTAAGCCCTGTTCAATTAGGTTTAGAAGAATCGCCAAATTGAAGACGTAATAAGCGACCACAAACACCCTCGTATCGAAAATTTAACAAACATTCATCAATTCGATATTTTATTTAAAATTCTTGTCGAAGTGTTTTTAACATAAACTGGTACACACTCAAGAGCGAGAAAGGTAATTTAATGTTAAATATATGTCATGTTAAAGTATCGAAAGATGCAATGAGCTCAAAGGATGCAACATTTTCATTGAGAGAGTGTACAATACTATTCTGATGTTTTCGAATCTACATCATTAAGAAAAAATGAAGTACTAAATTTAAGCCCTGTTCAATCACGTTCCGAAGAATCGCCAAATTGAAGACGTGATAAGTGACCACAAACACCCCCGTATCCAAAATTTAACAAACATTCATCAATTTTCGAAAAACTCTTCCGCTATTTATAAACTTTTGAAGCACCGCTGTATATACATATATTTTGTTAAGGCAATTGGATATTTTATTTAAAATTCTTCTCGAACTGTTTTTAACACAAACTCAAGAGCGAGAAAGGTAATTTAATTTTAAACAGAGGTGATGTTAAGGTATCCAATGGCACAATGAGATCGAAAATCCCAACATTTTTATTAAGACAGTTTACAATAATATGTTGATGTGAAAGTGATGTCAACCTTTTTGAAATCCACTATCGTTAATAAAGGAGAACAAAATAATAATAAAAGTAAAAAGCTCAAGTTTGAATGCTAAGCCCTATTGAAGCGCCGTTCCTGTAAAAAACGCTTTTTAGAATGTCCACTTTTATAAACTTTTGAAACACCCCTGTATATAAATATATTTTGTTAAGCCAATAGGATATTTTATTTAAAATTCTTCTCGAACCGTTTTTGGAAGAAAGCGGTACACACACAAGAGCGAGAAAGGTAATTTAAAGTTAAATATAAGTCATGTTAAAGTATCGAAAAAAACGATCTCAAAGAGCGCAACATTTTCATTGAGACAGTGTACAATACTATTCTGATGTTTTCGAATCTACTATCGTTAAGAAAAAATGAAGTATTGAATTTAAGCCCTGTTCAATCACGTTTCGAAGAATCGCCAAATTGAAGACGTAATAAGCGACCACAAACACCCCCGTATGCAAAATTCAACAAAAATTCATCAATTTTGAAAAAACTTTTCCGCCATTTATAAACTTTTGAAGCACCACAGTACATACATATATTTTGTTAAACCAATTGGATATTTAATTTAAAATTCTTCTCGAACTGTTTTTAACATAAACCGGTACACACTCAAGAGCAAGAAAGGTAATTTAATTTTAAACATAAGTCAAGTTAAGTTATCCAAAGACACACTGAGATCAAAAAGCCCAGCATGTTCATAAAGACAGTTTACAACACCATTTTGATATGAAAGTGTAAAAGTCTGTCAACCTTTTCGAAATCCAGTATCGTTAATAAAGGAGCACAAAATAATAATAAGAGGAAAAAGCCCAAGTTGTTAAATTGAAGAGCATTTCCTGTAAAGAGCGATCACTGGCATGACGCTTTTTAGAATGTCCACTTTTATAAACTTTTGAAACACCCCTGTACATACATAAATTTTGTGAAGGCAATAGTATATTGAAATTCTTCTCAGACTGTTTTTGACACAAACCGGTACACACTCAAGAGCGAGAAAGGTAATTTAATGTTAAAGTATTGAAAGACACAATAAGATCAAAAAGGTCAACATTTGTATCAAGACAATTTACAATACTATTTTGATGTGAAATTGTAAGCGTCTGTCATTCTTTTCGAAATCCACTGTCGTTAATAAATGAGCACGGAATAATAATAAAAGTCAGAAGCCCAAGTTTTAAATTGATGCCCTATTGAAGAGCCTTTTCTGTAAAAAGCAATCACTGTGATGACGCTTTTTAGAATGTCTACTTTTATACACCTTTGAAGCACCCCAGTATATACATATATTTTGTTAAGCTAATAGGACGTTTTATTTAAAATTCTTCTCGAACTGTTTTTAACACAAACCGGTACACACTCAAGAGCGAGAAAGGTAATTTAATGTTAAATATAAGTCATGTTAATGTATCGAAAGAAACAATGATCTCAAAGAGCGCAACATTTTCACTGAGACAGTGTACAATACTATTCTCATGTTTTCGAATCTACTATCGTTAAGAAAAAATGAAGTATTGAATTTAAGCCCTGTTCAATCACGTTTCGCAGAATCGCCAAATTGAAGACGTAATAAGCGACCACAAACACACCCGTATCCAAAATTTAACAAACAATCATCAATTTTCAAAAAACTCTTCCGTCATTTATAAACTTTTGAAGCACCATTGTATATACATATATTTTGTTAAGCCAATTGGATATTTTATTTAAAATTCTTCTCGAACTGTTTTTAACACAAACCGGTACACACTCAAGAGCGAGAAAGGTAATTTAATTTTAAACATAAGTCATGTGAAGGTATCCAAAGACACAATGAGATCATAAAGCCCAACATGTTCATTAAGACACTTTACAATATTATTTTGATGTGAAAGTGTAAAAGTCTGTCAACCTTTTCGAAATCCACTATCGTTAATAAAAAAGCACAAAACAATAATAAAAGTAGAAAGCCCAAGTTTTAAATGTAAGCTATATTAAAGCGCCTTTCCTGTAAAAGGCGATCACAGGCATGACGCTTTTTAGAATTTCTACTTTTATAAACTTTTGAAACATCCCTGTATATACACATATTTCGTTAAGCGAATAGGATATTTAATTTAAAATTCTTCTCGAATTGCTTGTGACACTAACCGGTACACACTCAAGAGCGAGAAAGGTAATTTAATGTTAAACATAAGTCATGTTAAAGTATCGAAAGAAACAATGAGCTCAAAGAGCGCAACATTTTCATACAATACTGTTTTGATGTTTTCGAATCTAATATCGTTAAGAAAAATTGAAGTAATGATTTAAGCCCTGTTCAATTAGGTTTAGAAGAATCGCCAAATTGAAGACGTAATAAGCGACCACAAACACCCCCGTATCGAAAATTTAACAAACATTCATCAATTCGATATTTTATTTAAAATTCTTCTCGAAGTGTTTTTAACATAAACTGGTACACACTCAAGAGTGAGAAAGGTAATTTAATGTTAAATATAAGTCATGTTAAAGTATCGAAAGATGCAATGAGCTCAAAGGATGCAACATTTTCATTGAGAGAGTGTACAATACTATTCTGATGTTTTCGAATCTACATCATTAAGAAAAAATGAAGTACTAAATTTAAGCCCTGTTCAATCACGTTCCGAAGAATCGCCAAATTGAAGACGTGATAAGCGACCACAAACACCCCCGTATCCAAAATTTAACTGATATTCATCAATTTTCGAAAAACTCTTCCGCTATTTATAAACTTTTGAAGCACCGCTGTATATACAAATATTTTGTTAAGCCAATTGGATATTTTATTTAAAATTATTCTCAAACTGTTTTTAAAGAGCGCAACATTTTCATTGAGACAGTGTACAATACTATTCTGATGTTTTCGAATCTAATATCGTTAAGAAAAAATGAAGTAATGAATTTAAGCCCTTTTCAATTAGGTTTAGAAGAATCGCCAAATTGAAGACGTAATAAGCGATCACAAACACCCCCGTATCCAAAATTTAACAAACATTCATCAATTGTATATTTTATTTCAAATTCTTCTCGAAGTGTTTTTAACATAAACCGGTACACACTCAAGAGCGAGAAAGGTAATTTAATGTTAAACATAAGTCATGTTAAAGTATCGAAAGATGCAATGAGCTCAGAGTGCAACATTTTCATTGAGACAGTGTACAATACTATTCCGATGTTTTCGAATATAGATCGTTAAGAAAAAATGACGTGTTAAATTTAAGCCCTGTTCAATCACCTTTCGAAGAATCGCCAAATTAAAGACGTAATAAACGACCACAAACACCCCCGTATCCAAAATTTAACAGAAATTCATCAATTTTCGAATAACTCTTCCGCTATTTGTAAACTTTTGAAGCACCGCTGTATATACATATATTTTGTTAAGCCAATTGGGTATTTTATTTAAAATTCTTCTCGAACTGTTTTTAACACAAATTCAAGAGCGAGAAAGGTAATTTAATTTTAAATATAAGTGATGTTAAGGTATCCAATGGCACAATGAGATCAAAAATCCCAACACACAGTTTACAATACTATTTTGATGTGAAAGTGTAAAAGCCTGTCAACCTTTTTGAAATCCACTATCGTTAATAAAAGAGAACAAAATAATAATAAATGTAAAAAGCCCAAGTTTTAATGCTAAGCCCTATTGAAGCGCCTTTCCTGTAAAAAACGCTTTTTAGAATGTCCACTTTTATAAACTTTTGAAGCACCCCCCTATATACACATATTTTGTTAAGCCAATAGGACGTTTTATTTAAAATTCTTCTAGAACTGTTTTTGGCACAAACCGGTACGCACTCAAGAGCGAGAAAGGTAATTTAATGTTAAATATAAGTCATGTTAAAGTATCGAAAGAAACAATGATCTCAAAGAGCGCAGCATTTTCATTGAGACAGTGTACAATACTATTCTCATATTTTCGAAACTACTATCGTTAAGAAAAAATGAAGTATTGAATTTAAGCCCTATTCAATCACGTTTTGCAGAATCGCCAAATTGAAGACGTAATAAGCGACCACAAACACCCCCGTATCCAAAATTTAACAAACACTCATCAATTTTCAAAGAACTCTTCCGCCATTTATAAACTTTTGAAGCACCACTGTATATACATATGTTTTGTTAAGCCAATATTTTATTTAAAATTCTTCTCGAACTGTTTTTAACACAAACCAGTACACACTCAAGAGCGAGAAAGGTAATTTAATGTTAAGGTATTGAAAGACACAATAAAATCAAAAAGGCCAACATTTGTATCAAGACAGTTTACAATACTATTTTGATGTGAAAGTGTAAAAGTCTGTCAATCTTTTCGAAATCCACTATCGTTAATAAAAGAGCACAAAACATTAATAAAAGTAGAAAGCCCAAGTTTTAAAGTGAAACCCTATTGAAACGCCTTTTCTGTAAAAAGATGTCACTGGCATGACGCTTTTTAGAATATCCACTTTTATAAACTTTTGAAGCACCCCTATATATATTTTGTTAAGCCAATAGTATATTTTATTTAAAATTCTTCTCGAACTGTTTTTTACAGAAACTGGTAGACACCCAAGAGCGAGAAAGGTAATTTAAAGTTAAACATAAGTCATGTCAAAGTATCGAAAGAAACAATGAGCTCAATGAGCGCAACATTTTCATCCAGACAGTGTACAATACTATTCTGATGTTTTCGGATCTACATCGTTAAGAAAAAATGAAGTGTTAAATTGAAACCCTGTTCAATCACGTTTCGTAGAATCGTCAAATTGAAGACGTAATAAGCGACCACAAACACCCTGGTATCCAAAATATCACTAACATTCATAAATTTTCAAAAAACTCTTCCTCCATTTTCTCTTTTTTGACATTTTGACGTTGGAGTCGTGATCGGCGACCTAAGACACCCCCGTATCTAAAATTTCACATTCATACGTTAATGTTCAAAAAATTCTTCCGCCATTTTTTTTTGACATTTTGATTTTGGATTCGTGATCGGCGACCTGAGACACCCCCGTAGCTAAAATTTCACATTCATATGTCAATGTTCAAAAAATTCTTCCGCCATTTTGTTTTTTTTGACATTTTGACGTTGGATTTGTCATCGGCGTCCACATATACCCCCGTATCTAAAATTTGACATTCCTACGTCAATTTTCAAAAAACTCTTCCGCCATTTTGGTTTTTTGACATTTTGACTATGGATTCGTGATCGGCGACCAAAGAGACCCCCGTATCTAAAATTTCACATTCATACGTCAATTTTCAAAAAATTCGTCTGCCATTTTGTTTTTTTTTTTGACATTTTGACTATGGATTTGTAATCGGCGTCCACATATACCCCCGCATCTAAAATTTTACATTCATACGTCAATTCTCAAAAAACCCGTCCGTCATTCTTTTTTTTTTGACATTTTGAGTTTGGATTTGTGATCGGCGACCTAAGACACCCCCGTATCTAAAATTTCGCATTCATACGTCAATGTTCAAAAAATTCTTCCGCCATTTTGTTTTTTTTGACATTTTGACGTTGGATTTGTCATCGGCGTCCACATATACCCCCGTATCTAAAATTTGACATTCCTACGTCAATTTTCAAAAAACTCTTCCGCCATTTTGGTTTTTTGACATTTTGACTATGGATTCGTGATCGGCGACCAAAGAGACCCCCGTATCTAAAATTTCACATTCATACGTCAATTTTCAAAAAATTCGTCTGCCATTTTGTTTTTTTTTGACATTTTGACTATGGATTTGTAATCGGCGTCCACATATACCCCCGTATCTAAAATTTTACATTCATACGTCAATTCTCAAAAAACCCGTCCGTCATTCTATTTTTTTTGACATTTTGAGTTTGGATTTGTGATCGGCGTCCGAGCACCCCCATATCTAAAATTTCACATTCATACGTCAATTTTAAAAAAATTCTTCCGCCATTTTTTTTTTGACATTTAGATTAGTGATGCGCGACTTCGAAAAGCCCCGAAAACAACATTTTACAAACGCACATCAATTTTCGAGCAACCTTTAACATTTATAATACTTAAACGTAAACCCAGTCTGTATATAAGAATTTATTTCGAGCGACCGGGACCACCATGTCGAGAAACCGTCGTTTTGTCGTATTAAATGTCCGTAAATATTCATATTTGAAATCAGTCGTATTCGAAAAAAAAAAGTACTTGTCCCTGCCTAAATTTGAACCCGAGCAATCAGAGTTGCTGTATTGGGAAGCGTTGGCTTTACCATTAGACCACCAAGGTATTTACATAAAACATGTTGTTTTGGGTATTTATATATATGCTTGCGGGCTACACTGGGAGATGATAAATTTTTTAATATTCGCCAGAAAATATATGTACCTATGTACGTGCAATCGTAAAAAGAATATAAAAAATTTATTAATTGCGTCCCGATAATTCATTTAGTGCCTTATGTTTGTCGCAAAACTAAATATATCATGTGTATATATTTGCCACATGAATTTAATCTGACTTTTATATAAATAAAGATGGCCGGTTATCGCAAGCATTTTGCTAACATATCCGCCTGCAACCGCACTTTTAATCGCCCGTACCTTTGTCTCTATACCACTATAAACTGGGAATGGGCACTTAAAAGGTCCCCAAAGGACAGTACTTTACTATTCTGAATCTTGTTGTGTTCTCGAAACTTTGAAAATTTGGAATTTCACGTTTAAAAGTGAAACTTTGCATACGTATTCGAGTGCCTGTCACATTGACGTTTGTCGGGATATCTATTTCGGCATAAAATAATTCACACGTCCTCCTTATGGGAAAATGTCGTGATGCACAGGTTTTTATCTAAAAGTGCTAAAATTTTCAAAAAATTCTTTTCGCCGCCTTACCACCGTTTCGAAGCGATAAAAATAGGCCTATACAAAGTAGAATTGTACACCCGACGATATAAAACTCTGAAATCTCCCCTAAAATGCCTCAATTCGTCAAACATTCAGAGGTCGTTTTCGCATTTTCACCCCCATTTTCCCTCCTCTACTAAATCCGTGAGAGCGGTAAAGGGTCCTGTGCGCTTTTATAGAGTATAACTAGCTCTAACGTCCGCTTACAGCGGGTCCTCCGCTTACAACGGGTCCTCCGCTTACGGCGGGTCCTCCGCTTACAGCGGGTCCGTCAATCTCTTTTAGTTGGAATCGCTTTTTTCGCGTCCGCTTACAGCTTTTTCATAGTCTCCTGTAAAAAGCAATCACTGTCATGACGCCTTTTAGAATGTCCGGTTTTATTAACTTTTGACGCACCCCTGTATATACATATATTTTGTGAAGCCAATAGTATATTTTCTTTAAAATTCTTCTCGAAAGGTTTTTTACACAAACCGGTACACACTCAAGAGCGAGAAAGGTAAATTTATGTTAAACATAAGTCATGTTAATGTATCCAAAGAAACAATAAGCTGAAAGAGCACAACATTTCCATCGAGACAGTTTACAATACTATTTTGATGTGATAGTGGAAAAGCATGTCAACCTTTTCGAAGTCTACTGTCGTTAAGAAAAAAGCACAAAATAATAATAAAAGTAAGAATCCCAAGTTTTAAATTTAAGCCCTATTGAAGCGCCTTTCCTGTAAAAAACGCTTTTTAGAATGTCCACTTTTATAAACGTTTGAAGCACGTCTGTATATACATATATTTTGTTAAGCCAATAGGATATTTTATTTAAAATTTTTGTCGAACTGTTTTTGAAATAAATCGGTACACACTCAAGAGCGAGAAAGGTAATTTAATGTTAAACATAAGTCATGTTAGAGTATCCAAAGACACAATGAGATCAAAAAGCGCAACATTTTTATTAAGACAGTGTACAATACTATTTTGATGTGAAAGTGCAAAAGCCTGTCAACCTTTTTGAAATCCACTATCGTTAATAAAGGAGCACAAAATAATAATAAAAGTAAAAAGCCTAAGTTTTAAATTGAAGCGCCTTTCCATTAAAAAGTGATCACTGGCATGACGCTTTTTAGAATGTCCAGTTTTATACACCTTTGAAGCACCGCTGTATATACATATATTTTGTGAAGCCAATTGTACATTTTATTTAAAATTCTTTTCGAACTGTTTTTAACACAAACCGGTACACACTCAAGAGCGAGATAGATAATTTAATTTTAAACATAAGTCATGTTAAGGTATCCAAAAGCACAATGAGATCAAAAAGCCCAACATGTACATTAAGACAATTTACAATACTATTTTGATGTGAAAGTGTAAAGCCTGTCAACCTTTTCAAAATCCACGATCGTTAATAAAGGAGCACGAAGTAATAATAAAAGTAAAAAGCCCAAGTTTTAAATTTAAGCCCTATTGAAGCGCCTTTCCTGTAAAAAAAAAGACTTTTTAGAATGTCCACTTTTATAAACTTTTGAAGCACCCCCGTAAATACATATATTTTGTTAAGCCAATAGGATATTTTATTTAAAATTCTTTTCGAACTGTTTTTAACATAAACCGGTACGCACTCAAGAGCGAGAAAGGTAATTTAATGTGAAAGTATCCAGAGACACAATAAGATCAAAAAGGTCAACATGTTCATTAAGACAGTTTACAATACTATTTTGATATGAAAGTGTAAAAGTCTGTCAATCTTTTCGAAATCAACTATCGTTAATAAAAGAGTACAAAACATTAATAAAAGTAGAAAGCCCAAGTTTTAAATGTAAGCCAAAGCGCCTTCCTGTAAAAGGCGATCACTGGCATCACGCTTTTTAGAATGTCTACTTTTATAAACTTTTGAAACACCCCTGTATATACATATATTTTGTTAAACCAATATAATATTTTATTTAAAATTCTTCTCGAACTGTTTTTAACACAAACCTGTACACACTCAAGAGCAAGAAAGGTAGTTTAATGTTAAACATGTCATGTTAAAATATCCAGAGAAACAATGAGCTCTCAAAAAGCGCAACATGTTCATTAAGACAGTTTACAATACTATTTTGATGTGAAAGTGTAAAAGCCTGTCAACCTTTTCGAAATCCACTATCGTTAATAAAGGAGCACAAAATAATAATAAAAGTAAAAAGCCCAAGTTTTAAATTGGAACCCTATTGAAACACCACTGTATAAACATATATTTTGTTAAGCCAATAGGATATTTTATTTAAAATTCTTTTCGAACTGTTTTTGACACAAACCGGTACACACTCAAGAGCGAGAAAGGTAATTTAATGTTAAAGTATCCAAAGACACAATAAGATCAAAAAGGTCAACATATTTATCATGACTGTTTACAATACTATTTTGATGCGAAAGTGTAAAAGCCTTTCAATCATTTCGAAGTCCACTATCGTTAATAAAAGAGCACAAAACAATAATAAAAATAGAAAGCCAAAGTTTTAAATGTAGGCCCTATTAAAGCGCCTCTCCTGTAAAAGGCGATCACTGACATGACGCTTTTTAGAATGTCCACTTTTATAAACTTTTGAAACACCCCTGTATAAACATATATTTTGTTAAGCCAATAGGATATTTTACTTAATATTCTTCTCGAACTGCTTTTGGCATAAACCGGTACACACTCAAGAGCGAGAAAGGTAATTTAATGTTAAAGTATCCAAAGACACAATAAGATCAAAAAGGTCAGCATGTTCATTAAGACAGTTTACAATACTGTTTTGATGTGAAAGTGTAAAAGTCTGTCAACTTTTTCAAAATCCACTATCGTTAATGAAGGAGCACAAAATAATAATAAAAGTATAAAGCCCAAGTTTTAAATTGAAGCCCTGGAGCCCTATTGAAGCTCCTTTTCTGTAAAAAGCGATCAATCTCATGACGCTTTTTAGAATGTCCAATTTTATAAACTTTTGAAGTACCCCTGTACATACATAAATTCTGTGAAGCCAATTGTATATTTTCTTTAAAATTCTTCTCGAATTGTTTTTTATACAAACCGGTACACACTCAAGAGCGAGAAAGGTAATTTAATGTTAAACATAAGTCATGCTAAAGTATCCAAAGACACAATGAGCTCAAAAAACGCAACATTTGTCTTAAGACAGTTTATAATACTATTTTGATGTGAAAGTGTAAAAGCCTCACAACCTTTTCGAAATTCACTATCGTTAATAAAAGAGCACAAAATAATAATAAATATAAAAAGCCCAAGTTTTAAATTGAAGCCCTGTTGAAGCGCCTTTCCTGTAAAAGGCGATCACCGGCATGACGCAGTTTAGAATATCCACTTTTATAAACTTTTGAAGCACCCCTGTACATAGATACATTTTGTGAAGCCAATTATATATTTTATTTAAAATTTAAAATATACAACGACACAATAAGATCAAAAAGCGCAACATTTTTATTAAGATAGTTTACAATACTATTTTGATCCGAAAGTGTAAAAGCCTCAACCTTTTAGAAATCCACTATCGTTAATAAGTAGTTTAATGTTAAAATATCCAAAGACACAATAAGATCAAAAAGCGCAACATTTTTATTAAGACAGTTTACAATACTATTGTGATGCGAAAGTGTAAAAGCTTTTCAACCTTTTCGAAATCCACTATCGTCAATAAAAGAGCACAAAATAATAATAAAAGTAGAAAGCCCAAGTTTTAAATGTAAAGCCCTATTGAAGCGCCTTTCCTGTAAAAAGCGATCACTGGCATGACGCCTTTTAGAATGTCCACTTTTATAAACTTTTGAAGCACCCCTGTACATACATAAATTTTGTGAAGCCAATTGTATGTTTTATTTAAAATCTTTTTCGAATTGCTTGTTACACAAAGCGGTACACACTCAAGAGCGAGAAAAATAATTTAATATTAAATATAAGAATGATGTTAAAGTATCCGAAGAAACAATATGCTCAATAAGCGCATCATTTTCATTGAGACAATCGGGATAATACGCTCTTGAAATTACAGTGGAAACATTTAGTATATTAACAAAAAGTATGTCAATTGCTTAGAAACAATTTAAAATAGGCACGTACAATATTAATAAAAAATAACCTAAAAATCAGTTTGACACTGAGATATTTTTCACCCCAATTATTTGAAGTGGAACAGCGCTTTCATTATGAAATTTTGGTCAGCAGATTTGAAATATTCGTCTGTCACATACTCAAAATTAGTTCGCAAGTCAATTAAAAATGAAGGACTTGTATTGCAGAATATTTTAAATTTTCACCAAATTACATTATTACTCGTACTGTTATCTTTCTAATGATAGAAAAGATATTACGTATACTACTCGCCCGCTATCGCGGGCTCGTCATTTTAATGGACATGCTCAAATATATATAGTATCTGTATAGTGTTTAAAATGTTTATAACAAATTTTGTTTGATAAATGGGCGTCGCTTTCAAACATTCTTATAGAATGCTAATAAATGCTGATGAACTTCAAACATATAGCTCGCAAACATATAAATGATTAGTTTTAATAAGATGCTGTTAAAAGCAATTACAAAGAAGAAAAGACCAAGCGCAGGCATACATTTTCACAAATATTTAGGATTTTTAGCAACTGAGATAAAGTCCCGGAAATGTAACAGAATTAAAAAGCTTCCAAAACACAAATATTTCCGTAGTAAGCTAAAAGTTACACATATTCAATATTATGTTTTTATTTTAAGTATACTGTTAATTTCATGTATAAAAGAAGCAATACAATTACTAAATCACTAATAAAAATAATTATTATTTACAAATGCACAAGAAAACATAATCGCAGTCAGTACTAATAAAAATCCAAATCTCCTAGGTTATGCGCACGTATAAGTAATACCAATTACTGTTTAATATTTTTTCTATTCCGGTGCTATAAAGTTCACTTTACGACACCCGTTTTGGTTGCATAAAGTATTACTTTATCGCACGCTAATTTTATTTTTTTGAAGTTGGTAACAAAAAAATGGAACCAAATCGTATTTAAATGTCAAAACATAAGCCTTTAAAGTAACAAAAATGTGCAATAAAATTGTACAAAAAATAAAAAGCACACATGCTAACATTTCACTTACTAATTAGCAATATAAATTGTTAAGCAGAGTTGGATGATAAGTTTTCGGATGCTACTATTGACATTTACTTACTATGTTGAATAGTACAACTGTTATAAAAGTTTGTTTTGATAAATATGTAGAGAGTTTGTGGACCAAAGATTTTGTAAATTGCCTTCTGCTATTTTGCGAATCTCTGGGGGCGTACAGTTATTTATTTCGTCCTTTTTGTTGATAATTTGAAATAGTTTATTGTATAAATCAGTCTCAATTTTAAACACAATTACATATAGCACCACCGATATTCAAATATTTAAAACGTTCTACTTAAAAATCAGAGTAACCAACTTCAAAAAAGCAAAATTTCTAAAATATTCGAACAAAACATGTCTCTTATTTTAAACTTTTTTGAACTTTTAATAACCGAAATAGAAAAAATAGTATAAAATACACGTTTCATAAGACATTTTGCGCACTTGTTCTTTAGAAAACTCGCCCAGCGAAGAAAAAAAAGAAAACTTGTATTTTAATATACTATTATCAGGTTTGGTAAAACACCGGTTAATACATCTTCATTTAATAACGTTCTTAATCAATGATTAGCGCCAACCGGTTTTTGCAAAAACGTACTATCACGTATTTTATCTAATGAAGACGCTCATCAGCATTTTAATCGGAATTGGGATAACCGGTCCTTTATTGAACTTAATCAACTAATACAGTGCAATAATATGAATAATTAAAAATACGTCTAAATTTGCCGTTGTAGTTGTTAGGGCGTTTTAATGTTGAAGGTTACACTCAAATACTATGTCAACTTTAAAGAAACATGCGCCAATAATTTAAGGACATTAAATTTGAGATATTGCAAAATTTTACCGTCAAGTATCCTACCTATACATGCCATTTCGAGACTTATAAATACACGTTTTGACATAAATCATAATAACCTTTTGAAGTTTGTCATCCAAGCAACCCAAATTTGTCTACAATTACCGTTTCCCGTAGAACGCGATTTTTAGAAAGTCCGATTTTACAAACTTTTGAACCAGTCCTGTATATACATAAATTTAGTGATGCCCATCGTATATATTATTTAGAACTTTTCTTTACTTCTTTACACAAACCGTTACACTGAACACTGAGGAGCGAGAAGGATAATTTAATGTTAAACATAAATCATATTAAAGTTACCAGGGAAGAATGTGCTCAGATCCAAGCACTTTTCGACGAACCTTTCCGCCATATTACATTTGCCATGTTGTTTTTTTGACATTTTAACTTTGGATTCGTGATCGGCAACCTGAGACACCCCCGTATCTAAAATTTCACATTCATACGTCAATTTTCCAAAAACTTCCGCCATTTTGTTTTTTTTTGACATTTTGACTTTGGATTCGTGATCGGCGACCTGAGACACCCCCGTATCTAAAATTTCACATTCATACGTCAATTTTCAAAAAAACTTCCGCCATTTTGTTTTTTTTTGACATTTTGACTTTGGATTCGTGATCGGCGACCTGAGACACCCCCGTATCTAAAATTTCGCATTGATACGTCAATTTTCAAAAAAACTTCCGCCATTTTGTTTTTTTTTGACATTTTGACTTTGGATTCGTAATCGGCGACCTAAGACACCCCCGTATCTAAAATTTCACATTTATACGTCAATTTTCAAAAATTCTTCCGCCATTTTGTTTTTTTTTGACATTTTGACTTTGGATTCTTGATCGGCTACCTAAGACACCCCCGTATCTAAAATTTCACATTCGTACTTCAATTTTTAAAAAATCTTCCGCCATTTTGTTTTTTTTGACATTTTGACTTTGGATTTGTGATCGGCGTCCACACACACCCCCGTATCTAAAATTTCGCATTCGTACGTCAATTTTCAAAAATCTTCCGCCATTTTGTTTTTTTTTTTGACATTTTGACTTTGGATTCGTGATCGGCGACCTGAGACACCCCCGTATCTAAAATTTCACATTCATACGTTAATTTTCAAAAAAACTTCCGCCATTTTGTTTTTTTTTGACATTTTGACTTTGGATTCGTAATCGGTGACCTGAGACACCCCCGTATCTAAAATTTCACATTCATACGCCAATTTTCAAAAAAACTTCCGCCATTTTGTTTTTTTTTGACATTTTGACTTTGGATTCTTGATCGGCTACCTAAGACACCCCCGTATCTAAAATTTCACATTCGTACTTCAATTTTCAAAAAATCTTCCGCCATTTTGTTTTTTTTTGACATTTTGACTTTGGATTTGTGATCGACGTCCACACACACCCCCGTATCTAAAATTTCGCATTCGTACGTCAATTTTCAAAAATCTTCCGCCATTTTGTTTTTTTTGACATTTTGACTTTGGATTTGTGATCAGCGTCCGCACACACCCCCGTATCTAAAATTTTGCATTCATACGTCAATTTTCAAAAAACTCTTCGGCCATTTAATTTCTTTTGTCATTTTGACTTTGGATTTGTGATCGGCGTCCGTACACACACCCCCGTATCTAAAATTTCACATTCGGACGTCAATTTAGAATTAGTGACGGGCGACCGTAAAAACTCTCGAGTGCCTAATTTTGCTTTTAATCAGAATAGATAGAAATTGATTTCAGCCAACTCCGCCCACCGTGCACGTTTACGTAATCGTTAACATAAAATTATTTCGTAGGGGCGCATAAATGTCGAAAGCAATCCTCTTCTTTTTCCCCTTTGAGGAAATACGCGTTTCGAAATTATCGTATTTTAATTCAAATCATTATTAAAATATTAATCGACAACACCTGTATAGATGAAAATATTAAATCAAGCGGGACCGTTACATATTATGAGGACATGCCGAACGTTCGCCGGACCGTAATGTATTGACCGGCAGTGCACATGATAATCTGAATTTATTTTTCGCCCGTCCGGAATGCATTGGTATCAGTGCAGATTGAATCGGCCATTTTTCTGACCAAATACCTCTGCAAACGGACTTGGAATTACTCGTACCTTCGTCTAGGTACCTCTGTAAACTGGGAATACGCAAGTGAACATTTCCGAAATGTCACTTCTTTACTTTTCTAAATCTTGTTGTGCCCTCGAAACTTTCAAAATTTGGAATTTCAAGCTTAAAAGTGAAAATGTGAATGCACATGAGACTACCTGTCAGTTTGACGTTTGTCGGGATATTTCATCCATTTCGCTAAATTGTATCCGTCTGCAGACGGACTTTAAATCGCCCGTATCTTTTTATATGCACCACTTTAATCTGGGAATATGCAACTAAAGGGTCCTGAAATCTCAGTACTTTAAAATTTTGAATCTTGTTGCGCCCTCGAAAGCTTTAAAATTTGGAATTTCAGGCTTAAAAGTGAATGTTTGCATACATTTCGAATCGCTGTCACTTTGACGTTTGTCGGGATTTTCAGTATAAAAGGCTCCAGAGCAATTTTTGTTTCCCACGTCCTCCTTATGGGCGAAAAAATTGATGCAGCGCTTTTCTCTACAAGTGCTAAAATTTTCAAAAAATTCTTTTCGCCGCCTTTCCACCGTTTCGAAGAGATAAAAATACGCCTATACAACGTAGAAATGTACACCCCACCATATAAAACTCGCAAAACTCCCGTCAAACCCCCACTTTCAGAAATCCTTCGCTTGTCGTTTTCCCATTTTCACCCCCATCTTCCCTCCTCTACTAAATCCGTGAGAGCGGTAAAGGGTCCTGCTCGCTTTTAGTATGTATAATAGCTCTAACGTCCGCTTACAGCGGGTCCTCCGCTTACAACGGGTCCTCCGCTTACAGCGGGTCCTCCGCTTACAGCGGGTCCATCAATCTCTTTTAGTTGGAATCGCTTTTTTCTCGTCCGCTTACAGCTTTTTCATAGTTTCCTGTAAGAAGCAATCACTGTCATGACGTCTTTTAGAATGTCCGATTTTCTTTACTTTTGACGCACCCCTGTATATAAATATATTTCGTGAAGCCAGTATATTTTTATTAAAATTCTTCTCGAACGGTTTTTTACACAAACCGGTACACAATCAAAAGCGAGAAAGGTAAATTAAAGTTAAACGTAAGTCATGTTAATGTATCCAAAGAAACAATGAGCTCAAAGAGCACAACATTTTCATCGAGACAGTTTTCAATACTATTTTCATGTGATAGTGGAAAAACATGTCAACCTTTTCGAAGTCTACTGTCGTTAAGAAATAAAGCACAAAATGATAATAAAAATAAGAAGCCCAAGTTTTAAATTTAAGTCCTATTGAAGCGCCTTTCCTGTAAAAAACGCTTTTTAAAATGTCCACCTTTATTTTAGGATATTTTGTTTAAAGTTCTTCTCGAACTGTTTTTGACATAAATCGGTACACACTCAGGAGCGAGAAAGGTAATTTAATGTTAAACATAAGTCATGTTAAGGTATCCAAAGACACAATGAGATCAAAAAGCGCAACATTTTTATTAAAACAGTGTACAATACTATTTTGATGTGAAAGTGTAAAAGCCTGTCAACCTTTTTGAAACTCACTATCGTTAATAAAGGAGCACAAAATAATAATAAATGTAAGAAGCCCAAGTTTTAAATTGAAACTCCTTTCCAGTAAAAAGCGATCACTGGCATGACGCTTTTTAGAATGTCCAGTTTTATACACATTTGAAGCACCCCTGTATATACATATATTTTGTGAAGCCAATTGTATATTTTATTTAAAATTCTTCTCGAACTGTCTTTAACACAAACCGGTACACACTCAAGAGAGAGAAAGGTAATTTAATTTTAAACATGTTAAGGTATCCAAAAGCACAATGAGATCAAAAAGCCCAACATGTTCATGAAGACAGTTTACAATACTATTTTGATGTGAAAGTGTAAAGCCTGTCAACCTTTCCAAAATCCACTATCGTTAATAAAGGAGCACAAAACACTAATAAAAGTAGAAAGCCGAAGTTTTAAATGTAAGCCCTATTAAAGCGCCTCTCCTGTAAAAGGCGATCACTGGCATGACGCTTTTTAGAATGTCCTCTTTTGTAAACTTTTGAAATACCCCTGTACATACATAAATTTTGTGAAGCCAATTGTATATTTTATATAAAATTCTTCTCGAATTGTTTTTTACACAAACCGGTACACACTCCAGAGCGAGAAATGAAATTTAATGTTAAACATAAGTCATGTTAAAGTATCCAAAGACACAATGACCTCAAAAAGCGTAACATTTTTATTAGGGCAGTTTACAATACTATTTTGATGTGATAGTCTAAGAGCCTGTCAATCTGTTTGAAATCCACTGTCGTTAATAAAGGAGCACAAAATAAAAATTAAAGTAAAAAGCCCAAGTATTAAATTGAAGCGCCTCTCCTGTAAAAAGCAATCACTGGCATGAGGCTTGTTAGAATGTCCACTTTTATACACCTTTGAAGTACCCCTGTATATTCATATACTTTGTTAGGCCAATAGTACGTTTTATTTAAAATTCTTCTCGAACTGTTTTTAACACAAACCTGTACACACTCAAGAGCGAGAAAAGTAATTTAATTTTAAACATAAGTCATGTTAAGGTATCCAAAGACACAATGAGATCAAAAAGCCCAACATGTTCATTAAGACAGTTAACAATACTATTTTTATGTGAAAGTATAAAAGCCTGTCAACCTTTTCAAAATCCACTATCGATAATATAGGAGCACAAAATAATAATAAAAGTAAAAAGCCCAAGTTTTAAATGTAACCCCTATTGAAGCGCCTTTCCTGTAAAAGGCGTTCACTGGCATGACGCTTTCTAGAATGTCCACTTTTATAAACTTTTGAAACACCTCTATATACACATATATTTTGTTAAGCCAATAGGATATTTTACATAAAATTCTTCTCGAACTGTTTTTGACACAAACAGGTACACCCTCAGGGGCGAGAAAGATAATTTAATGTTAAAGTATCCAAAGACACAATGAGCACAAAAAGCGCAACATTTTCATCAAGACAGTTTACAATACTATTTTGATGCGAAAGTGTACAAGTCTGTCAACCTTTTCGAAATCCACTATCTTTAATAAAAGAGCACAAAATAATATTAAAAATAAAAAGCCCAAGTTTTAAATGTAAACCCTATTGAAGTGCTTAGGCTGTAAATGGCGATCACTCTCATGACGCTTTTTAGAATGTCCAATTTTTATAAACTTATGAAGCACCTCTGTACATACATAAATTTTGTGAAGCCAATAGGATATTTTATTTAAAATTCTTCTCGAACTGTTTTTGACACAAACCGGTACACACTCAAGAGCAAGGAAGGTAATTTAATGTTAAAGTATCCAAAGACACAATAAGATCAAGAAGCTCAACATTTTTATTAAGACAGTTTACAATACTATTTTGATGCGAAAGTGTAAAAGCCTTTCAATCTTCTCGAAATCCACTATCGTTAAAATAAGAGCACAAAACAATAATAAAAGTAGAAAGCCCAAGTTTTAAATTTGAAGCCCTATTGAAGCGCCTTTCCTGTAAAAAGCGATCACTGGCATGATGATTTTTAGAATGTCCACTTTATAAACTTTTGAAGCACCCCTGAACATACATTAATTTTGTGAAGCCAAGTGTATATTTTATTTAAAATTCTTCTCGAATTTCTTTTTACACAAACCGGTACACACTCAAGAGCGAGAAAGGTAGTTTATGTTAAAATATCCAAAGACACAATAAGATCAAGAAGCACAGCGTTTTTATTAAGACAGTTTACAATACTATTGTGATGCGAAAGTGTAAAAGCTTTTCAACCTTTTCGAAATCCACTATCGTTAATAAAAGAGCACAAAACACTAATAAAAGTAGAAAGCCCAAGTTTTAAATGTAAGCCCTATTAAAGCGCCTCTCCTGTAAAAGGCGATCACTGGCATGACGCTTTTTAGAATGTCCTCTTTTATAAACTTTTGAAACACCTCTGTACATACATAAATTTTGTGAAGCCAATTGTATATTTTATTTAAATTATAGCGTCGTAGATAAGTGATTGTGAAATACCAACAGTAGTTTGCTTTTTTAACTGCATTAATAAAAAGAAATACACACAATTTTTATAGTAATTTATGAAGAAGGTGACCAGTCAATAATATCAGTGGTAGGTATTACAATATATAATTTATTGGAAATTGAATGAAATTTAACATGTAAACCTGATAAGATATACTTTATGCTTGTCAGCGAAGTAAGAGTTTCAGTTGCTCTGCTTGCTACGGGTTGTCCATGGTGTTTGTTTCGATTCCTAAATGCAGTAATGATTAACAAAATAAAATTGACGTAGTACATGCTAGTAGTAATTCTAGTTAGTAAAATACCTGTATGCAATGCCCGTTAAATTACCTAATGGATGCATACTTCCTAGGCCCTGTAGTATTTTTAGCAAACGATAGTTACTATTAGATATTTCGATGTGTACATAGCAGTCACCCTTTATTAAGATGTAAACAGATCAGTGAAAGTATTGTCAATTGGAATGATTTTATATTTCTATAGATGTTGTCCATATTTAACTCAACATTTCTTTTTGTAATTTCGACTTCGGATTTGTGTACAGCGACCCCAAAACCCTCCTTATACCAACCAAATTTTACCCAAATCTGAGGACGTTTTGAAGAACCTTGCCGCCATATGAGGTCCGTCATTTTGTTTTTTGAAATGGTGACTTTAAATTTGTGACCAGCGACCCCAACAACCCCCCATATGCCTATTTCAGCTCTAGTTAAAATACAATAAACACATTAGTTTATCGATAATAATTTTTGTAGTGCTTAGCGGTAGATTGCACCCCCTTGACCGGCGTGAAGGCGATTATTTTGGTGGTTGTAATGTGAAATATAAATGTTTCTCTACGTCTGCTATGGTTAGTAGTAGATAAGCATGTTAATTAACCCCTAATTTAAGTTTTAGTGAAATAAGGTCGTTGAGTTCATCCCCTTTTGGTGGTGTGTAGACGATTATTTTGGTGACTGTGATGCGAGATATTAATATGTTATATGCTATATATAGTTAAAACTTGATAAACATTTTTATTTAGCACCAATCGAATTTTTAGCGCTTACGGGTAGATTGCATCCTGTTGAACAGCGTGCAAGAGATTATTTTGGGTTTTTGATGTGAGATATAAATGTTTCTCAACTAAGCTGTGGCTATAATTCGATAAATAAAGCAATTTAACAGTAATCATTTTTTTAGTGCCTTAGGGGTAGATTGAACCCTCTTGAATGGCATGTAAAGAGTTTATATTTGTGGTCGTACTATGACATATGAATGTTTTTATGCTTCTACTATGGTTAGAAGTCGATACGCATTTTAATTTAGCACCAAATAAATTTTTAGTGATTTTGGACAGAAATTATTTTGGAGGTCGTGACGTGAGATATTAATGTGTCTAGTTCTGCTGTGATTAGAAATCAAGTCACTGACTGACACATTAAAATTAAGACATATTGTACGTGAGCGTGTAGCATTCGTGATACATAAGGAAATTGTGCGTTTCACGTGCCAATCATTCACCTCCTAATGAATCTCCTTTTCCCCATAAATTTAATGTACTTTTTAGCTATTTTTAAAATAAATTTTTAGTTATTTTATCTATAGTCTTTTATATACGTTAGAATTAGATTAATATTTATATGCTCGTACACATGTTACTTTTATATATTCTAAATTATTGGTATCTCCTATCTCCAAAATTCGAAAATGTCAACCTGAAGAAATTCAAGCAAGGCAAAAGTTATTTTGAGAACATTGCATTTATATACGTTCCTTATATTTTCTATTATTACATATGACCTGTAAAAAAAGTTATTTATTATACAAGGGAAAGAAGTATTAGATTTTAGCTCGAGATAATGACAAAATACCGAGAGCTAAAATCCAATGTTTTGTCCCGTGTATAATACAAAATTTTTTTCTGTGACAGGAAAAACGACGATTTAATAATGATAAAAAAGACTCAGAAAATCAATCGATGTGACATTTTAATTTTAAATTGGTAGTCTGTTGTACTTATAGCAGCATTACACCTGCGTTGCTAAGGAAACCTGTAAAGTATTCAAATATTTGTCAATTTAATTTTGTGTTTGGTTTTAAAAATTTGCGAACTTAAGTTGATTTTTAGTTATTTTGATTGGAAGGTGAAAAAGAAATGCAGTTCTTTCTCGGAGACGGTGCTATTGGCATACATAAGTAAATGCAACTTTTTGTATAATAAAATATATTAAAATTAAATGTCCGTGTTCTTAATTATGTGTAAATATCCGGTCATTTTTTCCCGGGGAAAAATGAGTACTTTTTTCTCGGCTTTTAAAGTGACATTTTGTTACCTGTTAAGAAAGATAAAATGTCAAACTTTTCCCGTCACAGAGAAAAAGTTATAAAAATACATTCGAGTCGTCTTGGCAACGGACTCGGCAAAAGTACGAACTAAAGACGACGATTCAATACCACTACAAATTTCGATTGGCCGGAGCAATTTTAAAATGATATATTTAAAGTAATTAATCAATATTTCTGGATGTATACCTTCCCATAGTTAAATACTATTACATGAAAGCCAGTTACAAATTAAATATTATAAATAAAGGTATTAAATATTACTTCCCTACACCTAAATTTTACATAACATTTGTCTGTACTGTTTTAAAATGTTTAGATAACAAACGTCAACAAATAATTACAACAAATATCAAAAGATGTACAAATATTATTATTTATGAGTCCTGAAATGTATTTTGTAGGTTATATTACATGACAGATAAAATTTTGCAACATCTAAAATTTGACGTCATTTTAATTTAGTGGCACATGTCGGTTGCGAGAGCGACTCAACTATAGGAACAGTTTGTTGAAAAAGAAAAAAACTTGCATCTGCGATCATAAACTGTATTATCAATTATATTCTAACAGTATAAGATATTGCAGTTTCAACTGCCATATTTCAGACAATTTAACTTGCACCAAATTTCTGTAGGATGAATAAGGCCAGAAACTTTGATTGAAAAATCATATCCCAACTGCTTACTAAAAACTATACGTTTTAACAGATTCTTTGTCTAAATTTCCTAAATCAAAGAGAGTTGATTGAGAAGACCGTGTTTCCATAGTTTTGACTTACAAAATGTTATGTTCTGGAGGAATCCGAGCGATCTTTGTAGTGCCAATTTTAATTATTATTTTAAAATTTAACTACACGTTAACGAACACTATTTATCCAAACCCAATTAAATCAAGAGTACTTTATACAGTGTCTGCATTTTCAATGTGAACCTGCCAGCTTCTGTAGAATTTCTTCAATGTTTTCAATTTCACATGTAACTTTTAAATGTAGTTTTAATATCTTAATGACATATCAGAGTGAGTCTAAAATATATTCATCTAAAATTAAGTTTTAATAAGGTGCTGTTAAAAGCAATTACAAAGAAGAAAATAGCAAGCGCAATCATACATTTTTACAGATTCTTAGAATTTTTAGCAACTTAGATAAAGTCCCGGAAATGTAACAGAATTAAGAAGCTTCCAAAACACAAATATTTCCGTAGTAAGCTAAAAGTTACACATATTCAATATTATGTTTTTATTTGTAAGTATACTGTTAATTTCATGTATAGAAGAACCAATACCAATACTAAATCACTAATAAAAATAATTATTAATTACAAATGCATAAGAAAACATAATCGCAGTCAATACTAATAAAAATCCAAATCTCCTAGGTTATGCGCACGTGTAAGTAATCCTAATTACTGTTTAATATTTTATCAGGTTTGGTGAAACACCGGTTAAAATATCTTCATTTAATACCGTTCTTAATCAATGATTAGCGCTAACCGGTGTTGGAAACACATACTAACCGGTATTTTAATCAATGGTTAGCGCCAACAGTTTTTTGCAAAAACGTATTATCCCGTATTTTATTTAATGAGTATGCTGATCGGCATTTTAATCGGAGTTGGGAAAACCTGCCCTTAATTGAACTTAATCAACTAATACAGTGTAATAATATAAATAATTAAAAATACGTCTAAATTTGCCGTTTTAGTTGTTAGGGCGTTTTAATGTTGAAGGTTACATTCAAATATTATGTCAACTTTAAAGAAACATGCGCCAATAATTTAAGGACATTTTATAAACTTTTGAACCACTCCTGTATATACATAAATTTAGTGGTGCCAATCGTATATATTATTTAGAACTTTTCTTTACTTCTTTACACAAACCGTTACACTGAACACTGAAGAGCGAGAAGGATAATTTAATGTTAAACATAAATCATATTAAAGTTACCAAGGAAGAATGTGCTCAGATCTAAGCACTTTTCAACGAACCTTTTCGCCATATTACATTTGCCATGTTGTTTTTTTTGACATTTTGACTTTGGATTTGTGATCGGCGACATGAGACACTACCCTATCTAAAATTTCACATTCGTACGTCAATTTTCAAAAAAACTTCCGCCATTTTGTTTTTTTTGACATTTTGACTTTGGATTCGTGATCGGCGACCTGAGACACCCCCGTATCTAAAATTTCACATTCATACGTCAATTTTCAAAAAAACTTCCGCCATTTTGTTTTTTTTTTTTACATTTTGACTTTGGATTCGTGATCGGCGACCTGAGACACCCCCGTATCTAAAATTTCACATTCATACGTCAATTTTCAAAAAAACTTCCGCCATTTTGTTTTTTTTTTGACATTTTGACTTTGGATTCGTGATCGGCGACCTGAGATACCCCCGTATCTAAAATTTCACATTCATACGTCAATTTTCAAAAAAACTTCCGCCATTTTGTTTTTTTTTGACATTTTGACTTTGGATTTGTGATCGGCATCCGCACACAGCGCCGTATCTAAAATTTCATATTCATACGTCAATTTTCAATAAAATTCCGCCATTTTGTTTTTTTTGACATTTTGACTTTGGCTTCGAGGTCGGCGTTCGCAGACACCCCCGTATCTAAAATTTGACATTCGTACGTCAATTTTCAAAAAATCTTCCTCCATTTTGTTTTTTTTGACATTTTGACTATGGATTGGTGATCGGCGTCCGCAGACATACCCGTATCTAAAATTTCGCATTCATACGTCAATTTTCAAAAAATCTTCGGCCATTTTTTTTTTTTTGACATTTTGTCTTTGGATTAGTGATCGGCGACATAAGACACCCCCGTATCTGAAATTTCACATTCGTACGTCAATTTAGAATTAGTGACGGGCGACCGTAAAAACTCCCAGTTTTACTTTTAATCAGAATAGAGAGAAATTGATTTCAGCCAACTCCGCCCACCGTGCACGTTTGCGTAATCGTTTAAGTAAAATTATTTCGTAGGGGCACATAAATGTCGAAAGCAATCCTCCTCCTTTTCCCCTTTGAGGAAATACGCGTTCCGAAATTATCGTATTTTAATTCAAATCATTATTAAAATATTACTCGACAACGCCTGTATAGATGAAAATATTAAATCAAGCGGGACCGTTACGTATTATGTGGACATGCCGAACGTTCGCCGGACCGTAATGTATTGACCGGCAGTGCACATGATAATCTGATTTTATTTTTCGCCCGTCCGGAATGCATTGGTATCAGTGCAGATTGAATCGGCCATTTTTCTGACCAAATACCTCTGCAAACGGACTTGGAATTACTCGTACCTTCGTCTAGGTACCTCTGTAAACTGGGAATGCGCAAGTGAACGTTTCCGAAATGTCACTTCTTTACTTTTCTGAATCTTGTTGTGCCATCGAAACTTTCAAAATTTGGAATTTCAAGCTTAAAAGTGAAAATGTGAATGCGTATGAGACCGTCTGTCAGTTTGACGTTTGTCGGGATCTTTCATCCATTTCGCTAAATTGTATCCGTCTGCAGACGGACTTTAAA
Organism: Amphimallon solstitiale; assembly: GCA_963170755.1. NCBI lineage: Eukaryota > Metazoa > Arthropoda > Insecta > Coleoptera > Scarabaeidae > Amphimallon > Amphimallon solstitiale. Next base: position 77,345,154 of record OY720676.1, on the reverse strand, counting down.
GTGTTTGTACCTTTGAATCTGTACCACTATAAACTCGGGAGAAGCAAGTAGAGGATCCAGAAAAGTCTGTACTTTTTGTCACGGAGTTTACTTGTGCTCTCGAAACCTTAAAAATTTGGAACTTCAGGCCTAAAAGTAAAAGTTTGCATACATTTCGAATCTCCTGTCACTTTGACGTTTGTCGGGATTTTCAGTATAAAAGGCTCCAGAGCAATTTTTGTTTCCCACGTCCTCCTTATGGGCTAAAAAATTGATGCAGCGCTTTTCTCTACAAGTGCTAAAATTTTCAAAAAATTCTTTTCGCCGCCTTAATGACCGTTCGAAGCGATAAAAATACGCCTATACAACGTAGAAATGCACCCCCGACCACGTGAAACTCGCAAAACTCCCGTCAAACCCTCACTTTCAGAAATCCTTCGCTTGTCGTTTTCCCATTTTCACCCCCATCTTCCCTCCTCTACTAAATCCGTGAGAGCGGTAAAGGGTCCTGCTCGCTTTTAGTATGTATAACTAGCTCTAACGTCCGCTTACAGCGGGTCCTCCGCTTACAGCGGGTCCTCCGCTTACAACCGGTCCTCCGCTTACAGCGGGTCCTCCGCTTACAGCGGGTCCGTCAATCTCTTTTAGTTGGAATCGCTTTTTTCGCGTCCGTTTACAGCTTTTTCATAGTTTCCTGTAAAAAGCAATCACTGTCATGACGCCTTTTAGAATGTCCGACTTTATTAACTTTTGACGCACCCCTGTATATAAATAAATTTCGTGAAGCCAATAGCATATTTTTTTTTAAATTCTTCTCGAACGGTTTTTTACACAACCGGTACACACTCAAACGCGAGAAAGGTAAATTAAAGTTAAACGTAAGTCATGTTAATGTATCCAAAAAACAATGAGCTCAAAGAGCACAAGATTTTCATCGAGACAGTTTACAATACTATTTTGATGTTATAGTGGAAAAGCATGTCAACCTTTTCGAAGTCTACTGTCGTTAAGAAAAAAGCACAAAATGATAATAAAAGTAAGAAGCCCAAGTTTTAAATTTAAGCCCTATTGAAGCGCCTTTCCTGTAAAAAACACTTTTTAAAATGTCCACTTTTATAAACTTTTGAAGCACCCCTGTATATACATATATTTTGTTAAGTCAATAGGATATTTTATTTAAAATTCTTCTCGAACTGTTTTTGACATAAACCGGTACACACTCAAGAGCGAGAAAAGAAATTGAATGTTAAACATAAGTCATGTTAAAGTATCCAAAGAGAGAATGAGCTCAAAAAACGCAACATTTTTATTAAGATAGTTTACAATACTATTTTGATGTGAAAGTGTAAAACCCTGTCAACCTTTTCGAAATCCACTATCGTTAATAAAGGAGCACAAAATAATAATAAAAGTAAAAAGCCCAAGTTTTAAATTGAAGCGCCTTTCCATTAAAAAGTGATCACTGGCATGACGCTTTTTAGAATGTCCAGTTTTATACACCTTTGAAGCACCCCTGTATATACATATATTTTGTGAAGCCAATTGTATATTTTATTTAAAATTCTTCTCGAACTGTTTTTAACACAAACCGGTACACACTCAAGAGCGAGATAGATAATTTAATTTTAAACATAAGTCATGTTAAGGTATCCAAAAGCACAATGAGTTCAAAACGCCCAACATGTTCATTAAGATAATTTACAATACTATTTTGATGTGAAAGTGTAAAGCCTGTCAACCTTTTCAAAATCCACGATCGTTAATAAAGGAGCACAAAGTAATAATAAAAGTAACAAACCAAAGTTTTAAATTTAAGCCCTATTGAAGCGCCTTTCCTGTAAAAAAAGACTTTTTAGAATGTCTACTTTTATAAACTTTTGAAGCACCCCCGTATATACATATATTTTGTTAAGCCAATAGGATATTTTATTTAAAATTCTTTTCGAACTGTTTTTGACATAAACCGGTACGCACTCAAGAGCGAGAAAGGTAATTTAATGTTAAAGTATCCAGAGACACAATAAGATCAAAAAGGTCAATATGTTCATTAAGACAGTTTACAATCCTATTTTGATGTGAAAGTGTAAAAGTCTGTCAATCTTTTCGAAATCAACTATCGTTAATAAAAGAGCACAAGACATTGATAAAAGTAGAAAGCCCAAGTTTTAAATGTAAACCAAAGCGCCTTCCTGTAAAAGGCGATCACTGGCATCACGCTTTTTAGAATGTCTACTTTTATAAACTTTTGAAACACCCCTGTATATACATATATTTTGTTAAGCCAATAGAATATTTTATTTAAAATTCTTCTCGAACTGTTCTTGACACAAATCGGTACACACTCAAGAGAGAGAAAGGTAATCTAATGTTAAAGTATCCAAAGACACAATAAGATCAAAAAGGTCAACATGTTCATTAAGACAGTTTACAATACTATTTTGATGTGAAAGTGTAAAAGCCTGTCAACCTTTTCGAAATCCACTATCGTTAATAAAGGAGCACAAAATAATAATAAAAGTAAAAAGCCCAAGTTTTAAATTGAAGCCCTATTGAAGCGCCTTGCCTGTAAAAGGCGATCACTGGCATGACGCTTTTCAGAATGTCCACTTTTATAAACTTTTGAAACACCCCTGTACATAAATAAATTTTGTGAAACCAATAGGATATTTTATTTAAAATTCTTCTCGAACTGTTTTTGGCGCAAACCGGTACACACTCAAGAGCGAGTAAGGTAATTTAATGTTAAAGTATCCAAAGACACAATAAGATCAAATAGGTCAACATGTTCATTAAGACAGTTTTCAATACTCTTTTGATGTGAAAGTGTAAAAGTCCGTCAACCTTTTCGAAATCCACTATCGTTAATCAAGGAGTACAAAATAATAATAAAAGTAAAAAGCCCAAGTTTTAAATTGAAACCCTATTGAAACACCCCTGTATAAACATATATTTTGTTAAGCCAATAGGATATTTTTTTAAAATTCTCCTCAAACTGTTTTTGACACAAACCGGTACACACTTAAGATCGAGAAAGGTAATTTAATGTTAAAGTATACAACGACACAATAAGATCAAAAAGCGTAACATTTTTATTAAGATAGTTTACAATACTGTTTTGATCCGAAAGTGTAAAAGCCTGTCAACCTTTTAGAAATCCACTATCGTTAATAAAAGAGCACAAATTAATAAAAGTAGAAAGCCCAAGTTTTAAATTTGAAGCCCAATTGAAGCGCCTTTCCTGGAAAAAGCGATCACTGGCATGACGATTTTTAGAATGTCCACTTTTATAAACTTTTGAAGCACGGCTGTACATAGATAAATTTTGTGAAGCGAATTGTATATTGCTTTTTACACAAACCGGTACACACTCAAGAGCGAGAAAGGTAGTTTAATGTTAAAGTATCTAAAGACAATAAAATCAAAAAGCGCAACATTTTTATTAAGACAGTTTACAATACTATTGTGATGCGAAAGTGTAAAAGCTGTTCAACCTTTTCGAAATCCACTATCGTCAATGAAAGAGCACAAAATAATAATAAACGTAGAAAGCCCAAGTTTTAAATCTAAAGCCCTATTGAAGCGCCTTTCCTGTAAAAAGCGATCACTGGCATGACGCTTTTTAGAATGTCCACTTTAATAAACTTTTGAAGCACCCCTGTACATACATAAATTTTGTGAAGCCAATTGTATATTTTATTTAAAATTTTTCACACTCAAGAGCGAGAAAGATAATTTAATATTAAATATAAGAAAGATGTTAAAGTATCCGAAGAAACAATATGCTCAATAAGCGCATCATTTTCATTGAGACAATCGGGATAATACGCTTTTGAAATAACAGTAGAAACATTTAGTATATTAACAACAGTATGTCAATTGCTCAGAAACAATTTAAAATAGGCACGCACAATATTAATAAAAAATAACCTAAAAATCAGTTTGACACTGAGATATTTTTCACCTCAATTATTTGAAGTGGAACAGCGCTTTCATTATGAAATATTGGTCAGCAGATTTGAAATATTCGTCTGTCACATACTCAAAATTAGTTCGCAAGTCAATTAAAAATGATGAACTTCAAACATACAGCTCACAAACATATAAATGATTAGTTTTAATAAGATGCTGTTAAAAGCAATTACAAAGAAGAAAAGACCAAGCGCAGGCATAAATTTTCACAAATTTTTAGGATTTTTAGTAACTGAGATAAAGTCCCAGAAATGTAACAGAATTAAAAAGGTTCCAAAACACAAATATTTCCCTAGTAAGCTAAAAGTTACACATATTCAATATTATATTTTATTTTTAATTATACTGTTAATTGCATGTATAGAAGAAGCAATAGAATTACTAAAACACTAATAAAAATAATTATTAATTACAAATGGATAAGAAAACATAATCGCAGTCAATACTAATAAAAATCCAAATATCCTAGGTTATGCGCACGTGTAAGTAATCCCAATTACTGTTTAATATTTTATCAGGTTTGGTAAAACAGCGGTTAAAATATCTTCATTTAATAACGTTCTTAATCAATGATTAGCGCTAACCGGTGTTGGAAAAACATACCAACCGGTATTTTAATCAATGATTAGCGCCAACCGGTTTTTGCAAAAACGTACTATTACGTATTTTGTCTAATGAATACGCTCATCGGCATTTTAATCGGAATTGGGAAAACCGGCCCTTTATTGAACTTAATCAACTAATACAGTGCAATAATATGAATAATTAAAAATACGTCTAAGTTTGCCGTTGTAGTTGTTAGGGCGTTTTAATGTTGAAGGTTACATTCAAATATTATGTCAACTTTAAATAAACATGCGCCAATAATTTACGGACATTAAATTTGAGATATTGCAAAATTTTACCTGTCAAGTATCCTACCTACACATGCCATTTCGAGACTTATAAATACACCTTTTGACATAAATCATAATAACCTTTTCAAGTTTGTCATCCAAGCAACACAAATTTGTCTGCAATTACCGTTTCCCGTAGAACGCGATCACTGTCATGAGGCTTTTTAGAAAGGCCGATTTTATTAACTTTTGAACCACTCCTGTATATACATAAATTTTGTGATGCCAATCGTATATATTATTTAGAACTTTGCTTTACTTCTTTACACAAACCGTTACACTGAACACTGAAGAGCGAGAAGGATAATTTAATGTTAAACATAAATCATGTTAAAGTTAGCAAGGAAGAATGTGCTCAGATCCAAGTACTTTTCGACGAACCTTTCCGACATATTACATTTGCCATGTTGTTTTTTTGACATTTTGACTTTGGATTCGTGATCGGCGACCTGAGACACCTCCGTGTCTTAAATTTCACATTAATACGTCAATTTTTCAAAAAAACATCCGCCATTTTGTTTTTTTTTGACATTTCGACTTTGGATTCGTGATCGGCGACCTAAAACACCCCCGTATCTAAAATTTCACATTCATACGTCAATTTTCAAAAAAACTTCCGCCATTTTGTTTTTTTTGACATTTTGACTTTGGATTCATGATCGGCGACCTGAGACACCCCCGTATCTAAAATTTCACATTCATACACCAATTTTCAAAAAAACTTCCGCCATTTTGTTTTTTTTTGACATTTTGACTTTGGATTCGTGATCGGCGACCTAAGACACCCCCGTATCTAAAATTTCACATTCATACGTCAATTTTCAAAAAAATTCCGCCATTTTGTTTTTTTTTGACATTTTGACTTTGGATCCGTGATCGGCGACCTAAGACACCCCCGTATCTAAAATTTCACATTCATACGTCAATTTTCAAAAAAACTTCCGCCATTTTGTTTTTTTTTGACATTTTGACTTTGGATTTGTGATCGGCATCCGCACACAGCGCCGTATCTAAAATTTCATATTCATACGTCAATTTTCAATAAAATTCCGCCATTTTCTTTTTTTTTGACATTTTGACTTTGGATTCGAGATCGGCGTTCGCACACACCCCCGTATCTAAAATTTGACATTCGTACGTCAATTTTCAAAAAATCTTCCCCCATTTTGTTTTTTTTGACATTTTGACTATGGATTGGTGATCGGCGTCCGCAGACATACCCGTATCTAAAATTTCGCATTCATACGTCAATTTCCAAAAAATCTTCGGCCATTTTTTTTTTTGACATTTTGTCTTGGGATTAGTGATCGGCGACATAAGCCACCCCCGTATCTGAAATTTCACATTCGTACGTCAATTTAGAATTAGTGACGGGCGACCCTAAAACTCCCAATTTTACTTTTAATCAGAATAGAGAGAAATTGATTTCAGCCAACTCCGCTCACCGTGCACGTTTGCGTAATCGTTAACATAAAATTATTTCGTAGGGGCACATAAAAGTCGAAAGCAATCCTCCTTCTTTTCCCCTTTGAGGAAATACGCGTTTTGAAATTATCGTATTTTAATTCAAATCATTATTAAAATATTACTCGACAACACCTGTATAGATGAAAATATTAAATCAAGCGGGACCGTTACGTATTATGTGGACATGCCGAACGTTCGCCGGACCGTAATGTATTGACCGGCAGTGCACATGATAATCTGATTTTATTTTTCGCCCGTCCGGAATGCATTGGTATCAGTGCAGATTGAATCGGCCATTTTTCTGACCAAATACCTCTGCAAACGGACTTGGAATTACTCGTACCTTCGTCTAGGTACCTCTGTAAACTGGGAATGCGCAAGTGAACGTTTCCGAAATGTCACTTCTTTACGTTTCTGAATCTTGTTGTGTCCTCGAAACTTTCAAAATTTGGAATTTCAAGCTTAAAAGTGAAAATGTGAATGCGTATGAGACCGGCTGTCAGTTTGACGTTTCTCGGGATATTTCATCCATTTCGCTAAATTGTATCCGTCTGCAGGCGGACTTTAAAATGTTCGTACCTTTGTATCTGTACCACTATAAACTGGGAACATGCAACTAAAGGGTCCTGAAATGTCAGTACTTTAAAATTTTGAATCTTGTTGCGCCCCCGAAAGCTTTAAAATTTGGAATTTCAGGCTTAAAAGTAAAAGTGTGGATACATTTCGAATCTCCTGTCACTTTGACGTTTGTCGGGATTTTCAGTATAAAAGGCTCCAGAGCAATTTTTGTTTCCCACGTCCTCCTTATGGGCGAAAAAATTGATGCAGCGCTTTTCTCTACAAGTGCTAAAATTTTAAAAAAATTCTTTTCGCCGCCTTACCACCGTTTCGAAGCGATAAAAATACGCCTATACAAAGTAGAATTGTACATCCGACGATATAAAACTCTAAAATCTCCCCTAAAATGCCTCAATTCGTCAAACACTCAAAGGTCGTTTTCCCATTTTCACCCCCATTTTCCCTCCTCTACTAAATCCGTGAGAGCGGTAAAGGGTCCTGTGCGCTTTTAGTATATATAATATTGGTTGGTTTGAGTGATTGTTTTCTTCCGCAAAAATCATTCTTGGTGAGCACACGAAATTCACTTTTTTTCCATTTTCGCCAAAATGCACCAAGTTATCTGCTTTTAATGGCTGCAAACTTGAACTAAATGACGCAGCTTTGTCAAACTCTCCCAGTAGTTTAATGGCAGTAGACGGGAGCGGTGTTGCTTTTCAATTTACTACGCGGGAAATTCAAAAATCACGGACGTTACAACCCATCCTCGTATGAGAGGGTAACTAGGTAGAATTTTAGAAAATATGTAATTGGTTGGTTTCAGACTACGTACAAGACAAGACTGTATGTCAATGCTATATAAGGCTAGGTGCACACCAATTATACAAAATGTTTGACAAACAATTTATTTGAAGCCATTATGCATACAAATTTGACAAATTATTAGGTACACAAATTAAAACATATAAAACTAAATTATACATTTGGCATCTACTTCAAACATTCCCATATAATTCAATGGACGCTGACGTACAGTTTTGTGCAATAAATTGGCGTACACGTCTTATTGCTAATTTTGACATTATTTTGCCATTGTGAAAATGGCTTAAGTTAAGTTGACAAATGGAATTATAGCATCAGTTCAATTTGTCATACATGACAGGTATTCAAACAAAAGTCATATTCACATAAGCGTATATTAAGTGTACGCCAATTTATTGCACAGAACTGTACTTCAAACATTTTGTTTGACAAACAAATTCTTTTGTATAATTGGTGTGCACCCAGCTATGGTATATCGCTTTACTTTGACATATTGCGAAAATTCCAATGTCCGCACTTCAACATTTCGATGATTTTCAAAATGACACTTCAAAAATATGGCACATACTAACTAGGCATGTGTCGCCCTTTTTATAAACTGATTTGAGAAATGTCGATAAGTAAGATACTGTAAGTTGACATTTTGACATAGGAGTTCTGCCTGACTTTCCGTGCATTTACTCTTGTTTGGTGCTCATGTGTATTAATGACTAGGCAACCAAAGATGCAAGGACAAGTGTGCAAGTGCGAAAGAAGAACATTCGAAGTAGCACACACAACAAGGTGCGTAACAAAGAAGCAAATGTGTATGTGTATCAGTTATATTTTAAAAGTGAATATCAAATAAACAAGTAAAAGTAAACATTAATTTTCTTTATAAACAACTGACATTTGAAAGATGTATATTTCGTAAACTAATACGAAAATTTATTTTGTCTTATATAAAATTGTATTCAGAAATACGATTTAATATGTTATAAATTTCCACACATCTTATTTACCAAAAAGTTTAGAATATTGTGTTAAGAATGCAGCACATTAATGTGTCATATACCGTTTGACTGAAATAAAAGTAGTATACCGGTATGCTCACTTTAGCTGTCAATTACGTCACTGCGGAGCAAGTCAGATTGACAGTTCTCATATCTGCTGCATTTTGACACAGTTTTAAGTTATTTTATCGGTTTTCTTTTAAATAACATTTATTTAATATGCCTGGTTGTGCTGTATACGGTTGTCGTAAGCACAATCGAAAAGTAGAGACAGTCAGATTAAATATTACAGACTTCCCACGGAAGAGACGGTACGAAATGTGTGGTTAATTGCGTGTAAAAGGCAGGATTTTATAAATTTGAAAAATGGTATACACACAATGCAAAACAATTTATTCTGTGACTTCATTTTAATACTGTGCTATCGAGATGCTAGAGTTATGCATTAATGATCTGTGTAAATATAAACTGGAAATTGCAATTGAGGTATTGATAAGTGTTTCATTTAGTGAATAAAATCATTGCCAAAATGTAAATACGGATATTTATTTAACATATATTTTGAAGCTTATATTTTCTTTAGCACACAATTAAATCTTATTTAGTGAATCGCATAGATCTGAAGTATACCGTTTGACTGAAATAAAAGTAGATATAGGGAAACACAAACACGCACACAAGTGCATGCAAACATGAATTGGAGGGGTACGATAGTAGGGGAGTACAGATCAGTTCATATCGGGACACCGGGGATATGGGGGTACCGAGGCTTTAGTGCAAAACGTTGAAAGTTAGTGTGTAGACGTTTGCTTTAAGGAATTGCTACGCTCTTTACGGCTTTTGTATAATATTTTGGTAACTGATGTATTAACATTGAACTGAAACAAAACTCTATAAAATTTGTAACTAAAATAAAATTCTTATAAAAAAATTAAATAAAATTCTCACATTTAAAACGAAACAAAATATTAAATGAACTATACAAAATTTAATGTTGAAGATGTTCAAATGTCTGTCCCTCTTGCATCAAGCAGTACCCTAAACGATTATAAAACCCATTTCGTACATTCGATAGCATTCTTAAGCCATCCAAATCAATCGCTCTATTTCCTTCAGCGGTATTAATATTTGCGAGATTGCTCAGATACTGTATGTACGTTCACGCTCTAAAGTTACGAAACGAATGTGTTGTCCCCGCTCTCGATCTCCCCACTATCTCCCCACACCACCGGTCTTATACATAGGTACATGTTTATGTGTGTGTATTTGAAGATGCATATTAACTTTTAACTACGACAATCTGTATATGTATATATGTATTGTAAATGCCATCTATTTTTTGACTTTTAAGAATTTTTAACTAATGTTTGTTGCTTCAAGTTGTCTTTTCTTTGAATCTGGAAGAAATGTGGGAACTGCATCTGAATTTAAATCTTTGTATGATTTTTGGGAGAATTGTAATTCTTGTTGGAACGATGTATGAAAACATGATGGCTCAAAATGAATGGAACAGATACATGCTGACACGTTTTAGTTTTTTAATTATGAATAATGATAAAATCAGACTTCTGGAATTACCATTTTCCAAATTTATTAAATCCTGCCTTTTACACGCAATTAACCACAAATTTCGTACCCTGTCTTCTTTGGGAAACCTGTAATATTTAATGTGGCTATCTCTACTTTTTCGATTGTAATTACGGCACCCGTATACAGCACAACCTGGCATATTAAATAGAGTATTATTTTAAAAAAATGACAAAACAACTTCAAACTGTCGAAATGTTGCCCATATGAGAACTGTCAATCTGACTTGCTCCGCAGTGACGTCATTGACAGGTAAAGTGAGCATACCGGTATAAGTGTATCGTGGATATAGGGAAACACAGCCACGCACACATGTGCATGCAAACATGAAATGGAGGGGTACGATAGTAGGGGAGTACAGATGAGTTCATATCAGGACACTGGGGTACCGAGGCTTTAGTGCAAAACGTTGAAAGCTAGTATGCAGACGTTTGCTTTAAGGAATTGCTACGCTATGTACGGCTGTTGTATAATATTTTTGTAACTGATGTATAATGTATTAACATTGAACTGAAACAAAACTCTATAAAATTTGTAACTAAAATAAAATTCTTATAAAAAATTAAATAAAATTCAATGTATGTATGTACGTTCACGCTCTAAAGTTACGGAACGAATGCCATGTTCGCGCTCTCGATCTCCCCACACCACTGGTATGGGTAAACCCTTGAACTGTTGTATACATACATACATAGGTACATGTTTATGTGTGTGTATTTGAAGATGCATATTAACTTTTAACTACCACAATCTGTATATTAACAAAGCGGGATAGACAGTCTTATGAATATCTCGGTATAATGGTCAACCCAGTAACAGCTGATGCATAAGATATATGAAGGCTGCGTAGTCGATAACAAGCTATTAATGGTTATATGAAAACAGTTTTACCAAGTTAGAAACCTAAAATATGGAAGCCTATAAGATAAAAGACTATAGTAGAACGGCTAAGGAAAAGTAAGTTATTCGGGATTTATTTAAATTGCGATTATTTGAGGCCGCCACTCAAAAAAATTATTCCACGCTAAATCATTTGTGTACTGTGCTTAGGTACACGATTTTATCTTTAAACGATTTTGTTTTCGCCTGTAAAAAACGATGGAAATATTTTTAAATAAAGAAAACGTACTGATAAGGTAAACTTTTCCGTAAATAGTATTGCTACCGGTATTATCTATTAAGAATGTCGAAGAGAAACTACTTATACATCTTTATAAACGTTGTGTGCTACTCCGGTGCATATACTGTATTTTCTTTGGAAAGGAATTTCCTAACAATTCAACAATATCGAAAATGTTGATAATACTATCATTACCTGCACCAAAAAATAAAGGACAGATGAATACTGCTGTTAATGGAGAGAAACACTGTAAGAGAATTGGCAACATGCAAGATCTGTACGTGAATTCTTCTGCGAGCGGCGCTATTACATGATTTCTCAACCAAATTAAATCCTTCAAATTTCCAGTCCAGTACATTGGATCTAAAATGTAAATTGTTAGGAATTGCTGTTTTAAATGAAAATTTATTAGTATTTATAAATTACCTCCATACAATTTTAATAAACCATTATAACTTTGCATATAAATTGGTCCTGCAAATAATATCATCGTTAAAAATAATGGCACAATAAATGCTTGTAACAATCCATCAGTTCTTAAGCCCAATACATGCCATAGCGATTTCTAAAAAAAAATTTTTGACAGTGTAGGTACAATACAACCAAGAAGTTCATTTATTATTTTTACCTTTTCTAAAGTTTTTTTATTAATCACAAGGTATACAAATACTGGAGATATAAGCATTACAATAAAAACGCTCAAAAATCGTCTCTTTATTGTGGACGAGTGGTCTCTGAAATAAAATCAACTCTTGTAGTTTTATTTTTAAATCAATACGTGCTTAACCGTCGTGTCATGAACTAAATCCCGACAATTTCGTAAATGTAAATGTTAACGCGAAAGACCATCACAATACTTTTACTGAATTTCATTGCATATTGATAATATAATTAATTGAAGGTAGGTACAATTTCCCACGGCCGATCATTTGAAATAACAGTGTAAGTTAGAATACCGGACGATCGGTGCGGGGTAAGGGGAATACATCACTACTAAATACTATGTAGTTCACTGCTTTTGTTTTGTTCCGAATTGAGTACGATTCTTATAATTTTTCGTCTTTAAAACTAAATTACCTGTCGTGTTGGGATTTCCACACATATAAACTACCTACAAATATTGTAGATAGAAGGAAACATGTTCCAATTGATAGAAGGCAATCAGGTATTGCAATAAATTTGTACTCCATTCTGACATTTTAACGGTCACGTGACTACGGACGAGGTACTGTTATTGGCCGGGGTAGTTCGTCGTCTGCTAAGAATTGTGAAAATGGCTGCCAGTATTAGTGGTAGTGTCTCCTTTGTTTAGGACTGTATTTGTAGATTTTGTGAGTGCTGTAAAGATGCCGAGCGCTTCTTTTACGGCCTCTAGGTCGTATGTTAGAAGATCCCGAAGAAAAGGTGCTAATAGAATACCCACACCTTCAAGAACAACTTCTGGTAAGTACACAGAGAAATCTGGATTTTAGTCGATCTCGACCTGCAATGTAATTTTTGTAATGTCAGATTTACATTAAGTCTTTTGATGAAGAATAGAAGTTTAATTATACAAGAAATATGTATCTTATGATTAAAATCAGTATTTTTTCATTAGAGTGTTTAAAGAGACCTGTTTAGATGGTTAAATGTCATCATACATTTATAAAAATATCAGACTTCCTACATATTTAAATATAAACTAATTGTTTTACTGCATATGTCTAGTTCCAAAGATAAAATTATTTCGCCTGCAGTATATAACGGGAATGTTACATAGTACAATATATTTTATTTAAGATTAAAATTATTAATTATAAGATGATAACTGTTGACATATATGCATACATATGTCATAAATAGATAATCATATTCATTAAAGCACATGCTTAATTCTTTTTTCCTAATTTGAATGTATACACTATAAAAATATATTTAATATGTTAAATTTAATATTTTACTCTTTCAAACATCTTTTTATTTTGATTATTAAGGTCAATTAATTTTTATATATGAATAAATTTAGAAGAAATACCATCATGATAAAAGATTAGAGATATTAAATGTTGATATTGTATTAAACATTATTAAGTTAATACTAACTATATTGATTTAACAGCAGAACCATGTGAGCCATCTTGTCCTGTCCCTAATCAAAACATTCCAGCTCCTCTGGCAACTGCCCCTGGTTCCGGAGGGCCAGCTACAGGCTCAGGGACCAGTGGGGGTGCAGTACCAACTCATCACTCTCCTTACGATTTACGGCGGAAATCACCTTCTCATCACGAGATTGTGCCAGGACCAAGTACTAGCGCAGCTACAGCTGGTTCTCCTACATCTCCAGCAACTCCAACAGCTCCTGCTCAAGGGTATTCATCGGCTATGTTACCAGCTAGAAAACGTCCAAGAAGAACTTGCTCGGCTTCCTATGAAAGTATGTCTTTTAATAATATTTTTGGTGTAAAGGAATAGAATGTATTTTAAGTAATGTTATAAGTGAAATTTTAATTAAACTAATTATTTCTTTTGAAATTTAGATTGTACTCCAACAGCTGCTCACTACTTGCAATATGAACTTCCTGATGAGGTTTTGCTCACAATATTTAGTTATCTTTTGGAATTAGATTTGTGTAGAGTTAGTCAAGTATGTAAGAGATTTCAAACAATTGCCAATGATACTGAAATATGGTAAGCTTAGTTCTTCATAATATTGAATTTGAAATTGTTAAATTGTTATTGATTTTAGGAAACGACTTTTTCAAAATGTTTATGAATATGATTTGCCATTGTTTAATTCTGGATCTTGTCGTTTTGAATTTATTAGTCCTGAGGAATCTGATTTGGCAAACCCTTGGAAAGAATCTTTCCGGCAATTGTATCGGGGCATTCATGTAAGACCTGGATATAAGGACATGTCATTTAAAGGACGTAATTTGAAGTATTGTAATACGATTCAAGTAAGTTTCTATATTTATCATACTTGTATACACATACATACACACGTACATAACCATTAAAAATCTGAAATCACTGCAATATAATATCTATCATTGATTTACTAATAAACATTAGAATTTTAATGAATTTTATAAAGTACAGTGCGTGGCTCTACTGTCTATCCAAATTCTAAATGATGAATCACATTTTTTTGCTGTGTAGAATGGCATTGAAATTTAGACATCATTTAAAGTAAATTTTGTGTAACTTACATAGCTTGGTGTATCTTATGACACCCGTCAAATACTTTTAAGCTTTATATATTATATTCTACATTTTTCTAGTTATAGAATGTGACTATGCTTTTGTACTTTTCATAGTATTTTAATGTCATGATAAGGATGGATAGATTAGAATAGGTTTTATAATTATATTGTGGAGGATGAAAAGCAATTTTGAACATGGAATTTTTGTTGATATAGTTGTGTCGCTCTCGCAACCGACATGTTGCAAAATTATACCTGTCAAGTAATATAACCTACAAAAGCCGTTTCAGTATTGACATAAATAATAATATTCATACACCTTTTGACATTTGCTTGCCTCTTAAAAAGTATGGCCAAATGTTATATAATATGTAGGTGTAGAAAAAATTATATTTAATAGCTTTATTATTAATATTTAATTTGTAACTGGCTTTCATGTATTAGTATTTTACTATAGGAAGGTATATATCCTGAAATATTAAATAATTAGTTTAATTTTATTGCATTGAAATTGTTCTGGCCAATCGAAATTTGTAGTGGTATTGAATCGTCGTCTTTAGTTCGTACTTTGGCCATGTCGGTTGCCAAAACGACTCGACTGTAGTAGAACACATAAGTATGGATTTTGTGTTTTCAACTGATTAGTTGTTAGATGATGGAGAGTATAATCAATTTTATTGGTGTTAAGTAAACAAAGATACAAAAAATGTTCTCCAAACTTTATTTACACATAAATCAGTAATATATATTATACTCAAGGAATTACATAAGTTTTGCAATGCACCTATATTTTTTCCAATCTTTCAGAGTAATTTCCAGCCCATTCTTTAAATCAACTCTTCTATGTTTCATCTGAAACTCGAGCACTCTCATCATCATCGTCTTGAGCGAAGACGAAAGATTTTGAATATTCAACAGCTCTGGACAGGCACTTATCTGTGTACCATTTTGCAGTGACTGCCTTTGTTTTATAGCGCCACATGCATCACAACTTCTTTCATGGTAATTTCGTAAAGGATCTTGCTTGCCGTAAAGAGTCTGGCATGCCTTTACCTACAAAGGGACATACTTTTCTCTGCGTTATAGTGGTGAAGTCAGTTTCCGTCCTATGTTAAGATGCTGTTAACGTAACGCAATTTTCAATTTTTGACTCCTCGAGCATTTCTCGCCACCATGAAACTTGCCGTCATCTGCTCGGCATGTTATGCATACCAACCTTTCGTACTCAAAGATGTTCATGCAGAATAGTACAAATTCCTTAGGCATGGATGCCCAAACATTCTCTTTCTCGCGATAATTTACATTATTTTTTGTACCCCAGCATCATACGAAAGCATCAACGTTTTCTTGCGAGGGACGTCCTTCCTCGGCGCTTTTTAAGTGGAAGTTTCCGTCTAAAACATCTTACATCTACCACCCCAAATGAGGACAAGTATCTTCTAGCATAGGGTACTATTTCTTCCAAACACTGAAATACTCACCAACACTAGCGTAAAATTGTCCTATACATTGTTTTTGACCAAGGTAAATAGTGGTGAGCTGGCAAAGGTATGTAACATGCAACTCTAATTTCGTAAGACGCACTAATGTTGATTTTATTTGCCTTTGAGCGTCTGCTGATCTACTTATTCCAATTTTTGGTTTCTCAAACGTTTTTTCTCCTTTCTGTATTTCAAAACTTATGATACTGCATGCTTTAGTAAGAAAGTATTCTGTGAAATATTTAACATCAATTTAAAACCATGCAAAGATGTAGTTTTTTTACTTTATACAATTACCAGAAGTAAATTTATCTGTCCATACAATGTATCTATTGAAATCATAATCAGTTATTGTTGTCACATTTAGAACTAAGCTTGGTTACACCCAACATACAATTTAACTCAAATCTCATACCTTGTTAAGCCTGAATTAATAATTCTTTTACCTACTTAAGTTTTGTTTAGTTAACCTAATTGAAATATTAGGCTTTTTGATATCTTCAAAAATTAAACTGTAATAATATGAATAGTAATTTAAAAATTTACATGTTTGTAGGTATGTAAAGAATATTTTTAGAAAATTGTAATCATCTTTATTTTAATTATGACACCCTGATGATAGTAATAATCATAGTTGCGGTCTCTCTAACAGTAAACTCTGATTTAGGAAGTTGAGGTTGTCCTTGTAATTATAGTTAACGCTAGCAGTCGCCGTTCGTTCTATTGATTTCGATGTTCCTTCGGAAATAGCATTTATAAACTTATCATTCAGGTGATGCTTATATACAGTATTACACAGTTAACTACGAAAATGCACAGTGATGTCATTGGCGCTTAGCAATAATAGGGGAAAGGTGGGGCGAACTCAATGGACCTTTATATTTTACGCGGGAGAGAAACAGCAACGGTATTTCGGTATAAGAGAAAGTAGGACAATAGACGGCTTTGGTATAAAATTTTTAAACTTCGCGGCTGTCCTTACCACCAACAGTGACCAATAATACCAAATTTACTGCATATTTACTGCTACCTGATTTTTGTGTTGATAGCGTGTTTGTGGTTTATTCTTGTTGTTAAATTTGCGCGGTCGGCAGCGCACGCACCTGGTAGAAAGGTCACGCTGATGACGTAGTGGTGGGCGTTAAAATATAAAGGTATTAAATACTTATTAAGTAAATAAATAGAACTTAAAAATAATAATTTATAAACAAACATTCTCGGTTGATTATACTACATTAAATGTTCAAATCGTCCTCCTATTTCTAAACAATACGCAATTCGATTATAAAAGTTACGCCGTACATTGGACAAGACTTCGGGGGTGATTGTTAACAAACAGTGTCTAATTTTTATACGCTATTGTTCTAAATTATTTGCACGTTGTTCTTCGTAGCCGTATATTTGTGACTTTATGTGACCCCACAGAAAAAAGTCATTTGGTGACAAATCAGGAGACCTAGCAGGCCAATGGATTGTGCCCCGTTTTGAAATAATTCGGTCTTCAAACGTATTTCTTAGATATTGCAGCACAATCCTGCTTGTATGAGCAGGACATCCATCTTGTTGATACCAAATGTCTTCCATTACAATGTTAGGTATTCCGCGTATAAAAGGAATAATACTGTGTTGCAGTAGATCTAAGTATTTCTGTCCGTTCAACATGCCATCAATATAAAATGGGCCAATGATATTATTGCCTAATATCCCAACCCATACATTTACCTTTTGTGGGTATTGTGTGTGAGCAGTATACGCAATGTGTTTATTTGTTCTGGACCAATATCGTAGTATCGCTGGATTATGCCGGCCATGTAAGAAAAACGTAGATTCATCCGTAGAGAGGATGTTCGAAATAAAACCTTCATTCAGTTCACATTTTTCAATTATGTCTAAAAAAAACTGAATGCGATCATAATTGTCCTGTGGAAAAATTTCATTTATCTTCTGAACATGATAAGAGTGATATTTGTTTTTCCTTAAGGCTCTTCTCACAGTTTCACGTGATACATCCAGTTCTTGTCCTATTTGTGATGTCAGAGTATAATTGTTTTCCTCGCTAGCACATATCATTACATTGAGATCCTGGTTATCATTATTTTGAGGTTTCACATGAAACGATGGCGAAACACAACCGAATTTTTCAAAATTAGTTTTGATGCGATGAATGGTATTCAAACAAGGAATAGGTCGATTTTCAAATGTATCCCGAAAGAGAGCTATAATAGACATCAGTGAGTGGCCTTGAAAATACCAATTTACAATCTGAACCTTTTCATCAATTGTATACACCATATCCATAATTTTACTATAACAGACACTTGACAGATCACGAACAACTCACATAAACGAATGACATATGTCAGTAAGATCAAGTAAGATATAGTTGCCTGGCCGTCAGATGTAATGTATCAATCCCCACTAAATTCCCCTTTCAGTATATATTCGTAGTATGTTGTGGTTTACTGTATATATATCAGGTGAACTGGAATGGAAAATTGACAAGTACATAATAGCACATATAATCTACGAATTTATGATTTAATATGCATTTAAAAAAAATTAATAAATGTATTTATTGATAGAAATGTTTCCATTTTTATTATGATCAGCTGTGTATATTGTATATACTTAACGATCATGTGACATGTTACCTGCCGTTTGATTGGTATAAACTGTTTGACGTCAGCAAATGACAAAGACAAAACATAAACGTTGGTTATATAGGAACGGACACCAACGTCACGCTAACGCAAGTTCAATTTTTGAACTGTATTGGTAACGGAATTTGGAAATGGGTCTATAGTTTCCCGTGTATTCAACTTTCAACGGTAAACTGCAACTGCGAACTGTAACGACAACGTCAAGTCAATAAATCAGGCTTAAAGCCCGGGTCAAGTTGATAAATACCAATTCTGCTATAGGCATGTGTCGAATTTGGTATACTTCAGGTCTCTGTTTTAGGACCTACTATGTTAGTGAATAACCTACAGTTTCAACTACTACACTAATAAATGTAATTTTATATACTGACGGAATCAGATTAGTATATGGATACAACAGATTAGTTATTAGGATTTACGTCAATAATGTGTATTTTAATAAAAAATTAAAAACCTTTCCAATGCGTCGGTGTTTTCTACTAATAAAGTCCTAGGTCTTAGTATAGAAAGAAACTTAGGTTGGATTTTGCATGTGCTAATGAAATGTTGATGTACTAAACACTTTCTATATTCAAATTTTCTGTCTTGTAGGCGATATCTTTATAAATTGGGATGGGGCGCATTATCTGAAGCTCGTAATATTTTCAATCCAAAAGTGTGCTATTACTTAGTAGGAATTACTTTGTTTTATATGACACACATATTAGTTATTAATCTCTTTAAAAAAAATCAGAAGGGTCTTTACTTCATAGGCAGAATAAATTACCTCAGTGTTTAAAAATACTAGCATTTTTTCAGTTTAAACAACAATTACAACAGTACTTGGTATTTCGTGTTATAGTGTAAACGTATTTTTTTTTGTAATTAGTGTGTTAATTTTCCTTT
Source organism: Amphimallon solstitiale (assembly GCA_963170755.1). Lineage (NCBI taxonomy): Eukaryota > Metazoa > Arthropoda > Insecta > Coleoptera > Scarabaeidae > Amphimallon > Amphimallon solstitiale. The sequence goes on along the minus strand of OY720676.1, from coordinate 77,325,556 downwards.
CATTATGACATGTTTCATGATCATATTTTATATTTTTTCGATAATCTGTTTGCAATAAGTATTATTAATACTACACTGCCAAACTATGAAGTAATAAAATAATTTGTTTCTTTTATTTAAAAAGTTGAACAAAATACAGAGTTCTATAAAATATTTGAATGACTTTGCATTATATCATACCGCATCCAAACATTATCTAAACATCTAAATGACGTTTGTTATCTTGATTTAATTATTTAGATATTAGTTAATCACTAATACTACATGCCTTTTTTATTGATATGTAACCTAGTAATTGTAGTTTATATCTTTAAATTTCATTTTCATCGATTAAATTATTCTTCAAGAGGATATAAATTAAGTTCTTGAAGAATTTTGCAGTTGTGTTTTAAGCTTTTACTACAAACTCTAATATGAATGTAGATAATATAATTAATATAAGCACGACACATTCTAGACCTACTTACAGTACAATAGAACAAATGCAATCTTATTTTCTATGTTTAAGTACAATTAATTCATTCACAGATTCAAGTTATTGAGACAAAAATAAAATCTAGCAGTGGTAAGGACAAATAAATTTAATTCACATAATAAGAAAAATGAGTAAAATACACTTTGTAACAGTTAGAAGTTAATAAAAGTGTATATGCGTGTATATATTTAAATAAAGAACAAAATGAAAACAAAACCTATCACTACTTTGTTTAGATATTCAAGAGGTTCGCAGTATGAGTGATAATTTCATTAAGAGAGCTGCGGCTGTTGAAATTGATACACATAACGTAACGTACATAGGCGATCTTAGAGATAAATTGTTTCCTGAAAACTGCAACTGCAAGGTTGATGTAGAGCTTGTTCATTTAGAGAAAAACTAAAATGGCATGAAAAGCTGCGCAAATAACTAACTGTTTATTTAGAAGATGTTCGTGATGATATTGGATTTTATTTTACATGAAATTTCACATATAACTACTTTAGTAAGTAACTTCAATATAGATTTAGGCAAAAATTTGTTCCGTAGAAGATAATTACAGTTACCGGGAAATCCGCTGGATAACAAAATAAATAAAAATCATGTCGCCATGAAACATCATTTATACATATATATGAGGGTCCAACAATTGGTAGAATTAAGAGAGACGACTAAAATATTTTGTGAAAGAATAAAGAAATAAATTGAAAATTTTAAACGAAGGACATTACCGGCAAAAAATATAATATGAACATCTCCAAAGACAAAACTAAGTGCATGGTAATATGTAAGCAGTCAGTTCGTTGTAAACTAGAAATGGACGGATCCGTTGTTCAACAGGTAATGAGCTTCAAGTATCTTGGTGTCGAGGTAACGAGTCAAAGAGACCTGCGGGCGGAGGTTCAACAGGCAATGAAGGCGACACAAGTAACCGGGTATCTAAACACAATGGTCTGGCGGAACAAATACCTGACTAAGGAAAGTAAAGTACGAGTATACAAAGCTATGGTTCGCCCAGTACTAACATACTCCACGGAGATAAGAGCAGATACCAAGAAAACTAAACAAAAAATTCGAACGGTAGAAATGAAGATTCTCAGAAAAATAGCGAATGTCACGTTACGAGATAGACAGACGAGCAGATCCATAAGAGAAGAATGCGGAGTGCAGAATGTGGTGAAGTGGAGTAAGCGAAGAAGGAAAAGGAATGGAATGACCATGTCGAGAGAATGCAAACCAACAGACTAGCATATATATGCAAACATGAGAGACCAAAAGGAAAGAGACAACAAGGACGACCAGAGATGGGGACAAAGTTGGTTTTCCTCATCTGCTGAACAGAAACAGGCCAGGCAAACAGGGGATGACCCTAACTAAAAGAAGAAGCAGAAGAAACAAAGGAGATTCGAAAATCAAATACTGAGCTCTAGTAATAAATCCAAAGAAAAGTTTAATATAGACCTAAGAACTACAGAAGTGACTTGGATATACTGAATGACATGGACGAATATTTTAAAAACAGGTATAATATAAAATCAGATGACAAGAAAATATTAAATGTGAGTCAAAAACTTGTTCTGTATAATTACCAGACGAGGTAGAGGTATGGCATGTTTGTGGCAGTATTGTGAGACCTTTGACCCACATTACAAGTACATCATTAACAGCCAGAATGTTCCCGGATTGTTTAAAATTCACAATTATAAAACCTATGAGTAGGGGCGGTAAATCTGTATTTGAAAACTATCGACCGATTGCTCTGACATCCAATATATCTACATTTATAGACAAGAAAGTTTTTGAGCTCGTCAACAATTTCGAACAGACACTACGAGATGTACCATTAAGTGTGCATAACCATGGGCTTCTCAACTTTTTGAACGCTAATAGAAATATCCCTCATTTTCCTAATGGATCGAGATTTTTGTATAGACATGGGCGTATTTTTATCTTTAAACTTTGTTCTCTGCTTTAATGGATATGTCACAGCAGTAAAACCAGGCTTTACCACCTATCGAAATGCTGTTAATATAACGAGATGTTTTAATCTTCTCGAGCATGGCTTAGTAACACAAACGCGTCGTGCCATGTACTTGTTGGTTAAAGTATGGAGTGCCCGAAGGAAGCAATTTTTTTCGCTCGATGTTCGTGCAAGTACAAATTCTATGCTCATGAGTTCTCATACATTCTTCTATCTTGCGATAACTTATATGTCACCGGACTAAACCATCTTCCTGGGAGCATTGGGTTCACTTGGATAACGCACAAGGTGGAACGTCCTGAACTTTGACCAGTTAACATCCGAAATTTCCTCTCTTGAAATTATACAACCTGAAGACGGTTGTACGACGCGGACAATCATCTTCTAGCATAGGGACTATTCTTTGCAAATGTCGATCTATATTAATCTACTAACTCTAGAGATGTATAGGCTTGAACAGGCTCTCCTGCTCTCAACTTGTCATAGCTTTCGACAATCGGCTGAGTTATATTCAAAACTTTGCAACTATTACATTAACCTCTGGAGTAAATGTAGTCACGACAGAGCTTATATCTTTCTATTTCACTATATTCTGTTTGCTCAGGTGACATAAAAGAGGAAGATACTGTTGTAGTGGTTTGAATAATATACAAAACGAAATGCCAATAAATAGTAATATGATTAGATGAATGTTTACAATTAATATGGAATTTAACTGCTTTGTTATGGTTACTCAGACATGTTTATGCAGGTTATTGATACATCAATTAATGCATTAGGGAGCAGGAAGTAATAAACGGCAATATTTTTCAGAGTGCTTTAGATGAAGCAGATGAACGTAGCGGTATTAATGCAGCAACAAGTTCTACAGCTAGCTCCTGCTCAAGTATCCACTCAGAAAATTGTGGTCCAGGTCCTCTAGTGTTTATCCACTCTGGCACATACCGGGGAGAATTTCTTGTAATTGACTCTGACGTGGCATTAATAGGTAGGAAAATAGGATAGTAGTTTGTTATATTACTTCATATATTTAATTTGATGCATTTTAACTGTAAGAAATATTAACTTTCACATGACATTTTAAGTAAACTATTTTTTTTAGATACACTATTTATTTAAGCAGTAAATTGTAGACTATTTTATGTTTGAAATGCTATCCACAGTTTTTAATTTTTATTACTTGTACATCTTGGTGTCATAACATATTTGTTATAATTTTAAGGAGCTGCTCCTGGAAATGTAGCTGAAACGGTTATATTAGAAAGAGAGTCAGAATCAACAATTATGTTTGTGGAAGGAGCAAAACAAGCATATGCTGGGCATTTAACACTCAAGTTTTCACCGGATGTTACATCTACTGTACCACATCATAAGCATTTCTGTTTAGAAGTGGGAGAAAATTGCAGTCCAACTGTTGACCATTGTATTATCAGAAGTACATCTGTTGGTGAGTAGTTATTCTAATACATAAATATGCTGTGTTTCAGATGAAGAACGAACTTTAAAAGTTGATTCTTTAGCAGAGCAAAATCAATTTTCGGCGGCTTGTTCAGATGTATAAAATGAACTAAGAACTAGCTTGCATTGAAAAATACTTTTAAGGGGTGACATATTTTATATTATATGTTGCACTTCACATATTTTAAGAAGCAACTGTTATGATATACAGGGTGAAATTTCAATAATTTTTCACTTTTTACTGTATAGCTGCTGCAGTTTTTGAGATATTTTGTTCAAATTTGGAAGGTAGGTTACGCTATAAGGCCTGCATCATTAACCATGCCAAATGATTATGTAAATCTACAGGGTAATAATTTTTTTGGGGTCATGCCCTCTTTTCTCACCCTGAACTTTTTTGCGATGCGCCACTGCTAGATTCTAAAATACGCAATAAATTTTCTGTCTTGTTTAGAAACTTTTTGATCTTTTATATTTTTTTCTTATCTCTGACCGTTATCGAGAAAAAAAATAGAAAACAATTTTCTGTAATTCGCCAGAGAAAATTAAATTTTTTAAAATGGTCTAGCAGGCTCTGGCTTTATTCAGATAATCACTTGAGTTTATTAATTTGACAATTGACATTAGAAATCGTAACTTGTGTCTGTATAAGTAAAGTTTTAAATTGCAAACTGTAAGGTGTAAAAGTGTTTTAAATACTCATTATAATTTTGTAAATATGCCAAATTTCACGAATTCTGAAATGGCTGACATGCATTTTATTTACGGCCTTGCGAATGGAAATGCAAGAGAAGCCAGGCGTCTGTACATGGAGCGCTATCCCAATAGAATGATACCCGATCATCGAATATTTTCAAATATTCATAGGCGTCTTGGAGAAACTGGAACTTTTAAAATGATGCAGGTAAACCACGTACTGTTAGAACACCACAGATCGAAGAGGCTGTTCTGAATGAAATAGACAGACATCCTCGCACCAGCACCAGAAAAATCAGTGAACATTTAAATATTAGTCATCAAGTGGTTTGGCGTATTCTACGTGTTTCCCTGCTATACCCTTACCACATTCAGAGAGTGCAGGCTCTTCTTCCCCGAGACTTCCCTTTAAGGTTTGATTTCTGCCAATGGTACCTTAATAAGCTAGCAGTAGACCGCATTTTTGATTGTAAAATCCTTTTTACAGATGAAGCGAATTTTTCAAGGACTTCAATTATGAATTTCCACAACAACCACACGTGGGCAGATGAAAATCCACATGAAATTGTAGAAACGCATTTTCAAGAACAGTTCTCATTAAATGTATGGGGTGGTATAATTGGAGATAATTTGATTAGTCCTTGTTTTTTGCCTAGTCGACTTACTGGTCAGTCATACAGGCTGTTTTTGCAGAATGAATTGCCTTTATTACTTGAAGACTTGCCCCTTTTACTTAGAAATCAAATGTGGTATTTGCACGATGGCGCCCCATCACATTTTTCTATTTTGGCTCGGGAGTATTTAAATGAAGTATATGAGAATAGGTGGATAGGACGAGGTGGACCTCAGCCATGGCCCCCTAGGACCCCTGACTTAAATAGTCTAGATTTTTTTTTGTGGGGACATCTCAAATCTCTAGTGTATACAACACCTGTGAATACTGTTGATGACTTACGAAATCGAATAATCGATGGATTTGAAACGATAAGAAATACTCCAGGAGTATTTGAGAGAGTGCGAGCATCAATGAGAAGAAGAGCGGACGCCTGTATAAGGGTTGAAGGAGGACACTTTCAACAATTGTTGTAGCATAGTTTCATTGTCATTGTTATTACTTAGGGTTTTTATTGTTATTAGTTATGTTACTTTGTATTGTAATAAAACAATGCTACGAAAACCGGGTCATCCTATTTTTTAACAGGTAGTAGCACCTTAACTCTTAAAATTAATAAACTCAAGTGATTATCTGAATAAAGCCAGAGCCTACTAGACCATTTTAAAAAAATTAATTTTCTCTGGCGAATTACAGAAAATTGTTTTCTATTTTTTTCTCGATAACGGTCAGATAAGAAAAAAATACAAGAGATCAAAAAGTTTCTAAACAAGACAGAAAATTTATTGCGTATTTTAGAATCTAGCAGTGGCGTATCGCAAAAAAGTTCAGGGTGAGAAAAGAGGGCATGACCCCGAAAAAATTATTACCCTGTAGATTTACATAATCATTTGGCATGGCTAATGATGCATGCCTTATAGCGTAACCTACCTTCCAAATTTGAACAAAATATCTCAAAAACTGCAGGAGCTATACAGTAAATTTTTAAAATATTTCATTCATATTAGTGATTGGTATACGGCGGTTTCTGGCATATCTGTTAACTTTTTGTATGAATTTTGTATGTAGGCCACCACCTTTATTTCCGATATCTTGTTGATAAAGATTTTGAGAAACTAGTATTTCAAATTATTTAGTTTATGAATGGTATATGTACTACTTGTGTATCTCTGAAGTGTACTGTGTTAGAGGAAAATGCATTTAAAATATGCAATACATATATATTCTGCTTACGATTTAGTTACAATTCTATAGTGCTCCCTTCTAAATTGTCTTTGCTTCCTTCACTTTCATACCCTAAAATTATTTGTCATTAGGTGCTATCTTGCAACATCTATGTAACAGTTTATGTGAATATCATTTTCTTTGGAAGTGGATAGTTAGCTTGTTGGCCAAACCCCCCATCCCCCACTTTGTCTGGACATGCAACACACAGCGACATGTGCGCTGCTTGTTACAGTCACAGGTCACAGTTGTGCATAACTTATTTTAGATGTTTTAGTGGTCATAGTTCTCTTTTAAAATGTTGTAGTCCTAATTTGTATTCAAATCTTAATCTACGCTCTGTGACAAGAAGTTGTGATAATATAAGGCTTATAGTAATACAATAAATATAAATATATGTATTTCTAATAGATATTTAACTTTTCTAATAACAACGTCCGACATAATATTCGAAATTTTGGGTATTTTCTGTTTATTTATTACATTTGATGTATTGAAGGTATAAAAAGAAAAAGTAATTTGAAAACCCAATTATATAAACTGTAATATATGCTACAAATTTTACCACTAAATGATATCTGTTTATCTAAAAAAACGCGGAACATGAAGTAACTATTGGTTCTTAAATGAAGATCGTGTTTAATGCCCAATTCTAGTCCATGCATTTTTTTAATTTGAATGAAGTTAGCATTTGTAAATTATTTGACAGATCAGGTTTCTTTCTTTTAACTTCTATACTATACTATACACTATATGATTGAACTTTACAGTTCAATAAAAAGTTTATATTATATAAGTATGATATATATTCAAAGTAATCTTTCATTTTTGATATATAATGCAACTTCTCACTTAATGTTATTGAAGACATTTCTTAAAGATTGTCATGTAATTGCCTAATTTCAAGTAGACTGCAAATACTTCTATTGCATGAGGACAGTTTGTAAATCATTTTTTTTTGGACGTGGATAAATGAAATAATCCATGATTGTCTGTATCTGCAGATCTTGGCTGAAATTCCACTGTGCAATAGGGTATATTCATATTTTTTTTAATATTTTTTTTTTGAAAAGATACGATGTTATAATATTATACTATGGCATTTTTTTTGATTAAAATAATCTATAATTTGAAATATATAATATTAAAACTTAAATTAATATCAGTCGCGGGTAAACGCTAATTTCAATATGTCTGACGCCTATGACGTAGAAGTATAGTAAACACGCCGCTTATTGTGTTAGTCATGTGTTAGTGTTTGGTTACTACGGTACTACTGTGTGACAACAATCGATAAATCAGTTGAAAATTATTATTAATTTATATGATGGAAGGTAAAAGTACATATTACTGGTGCATTGTACCATGTTGTACAAACACGTCGATTAAAACGCCAAATAAAATATTTATACATGTGCCTCGCGACCCAAAAGTACGTAATTTATGGCTTCAAGCTGCAAGAAGAAGTTTTAAGGATGTCTCTACCAAAACGGCAATTTATTGTTGTGAGGATCATTTTGATGTAAGTAGTAGAATTAATTAAGAATTTTGATTTACTATAGCTACAACAAAATACATTTTAGTTTATAAAGTAAACCTATTTTTAAATGTGTTATTATTTTGTAGTTACCGAATGACATGGTAAATTGGATGGAATTTAACCTTATGGATAGAAAAGTAAAAAAGATCATGAAGAAAAATGTTATACCAAGTAAGTTTTCCTGTCAAGAAGATCGTAAGAGAGCAGCCTCACCACCACCCCCACGACAAGCATTTTTGAAGCGACAAAAGACAGAAATTTTAAAAGAGTTGAATGATAAGACAACCATTATTCAAGGTCAGTGTGATGAAGAGTTTACAGAATCCATATTACATCAAGATTCCACTTTAAAAAAGAAATCTATCACCGATATGGAAACTGAAACTATTAGATGTAATACCTCAGGTTTTACAAGTACAGATGTTTCTGTACAAGTAAACATTCAGCCTCATTATCGAAGCAAATATGTACAAGTTCAGCCCTTGCATGTACATACAGCTACTTCACCATTTAAAGTTAAAACGATAGACCAGACTACATCTCCACTTCAAAAATTGATTGTACAGCACTCATCTCTTTCCAAACAAGAAGATTGCTATACAACTACAGATACGGATAGTTATGAGTATGAGCCAGAATCATCTACACCAAGTGACTCAAGTGATACAACTTCAAGTTATCAAAACGAGATTTTGAAAAGTACATCAGCTCTTAGAACAATTCAAATCATAAAAAATAAACCCAGGCATTACATAGGTTTGACAAGAAGTTGCTATTTTATTATTGGTATGCTAAGTAAGGCAACTGGCATAAGTGAAGAAAATATTCTACTCATTCTTAAGAAGATTCGGCTAAATAACACCTTTATAGAACTTGCTGATGATTTTGGAATGAGTACTTCAAATGCAAGCAAAATATTCTCTAAATATGTACCTATCATAGCACAGTATATGAGACATTTTATATTTTGGCCTAGCCCAGAACACATTCTTAAAAATTTGCCTATAAGCTTTAGACATCGATATAGTCACGTGCAGGCTATCATAGATGCTTTAGAAATTGAAATTGAAAAACCTTCTGATCCTGTAAAACAGGCACTTTCATGGTCAGAATATAAAAAATGCAATACGATAAAATATTTAATATCTTCCACTCCAGATGGTATTATTAATTATATATCGGAAGGATTTTCTGGCAGAATATCTGATACAATGTTAGTAGAAGAATGTGGTTATTTGCATATTCTTCCACCTGGAGCAACCATCATGGCTGATAGAGGGTTTAAACATATCGAAAACTTTCTTGCCAGAACGAGTTGTAAATTAATCAGACCTCCTAGTGTTCAAGGACAAAAGAAATTATCCAAGAAGGAAGTAGTTGAAACCAAACGGATAGCAAGTTTGAGAATCCATATTGAACGCACTATTCGAAGAATAAGAGAATTTAAATTGTTGAAACCACATTCTTGTATTAATAATAAATTTGTTCCTGCAATAGATGATGCAATTACTATTGCAGCAGCATTAATAAATTTACAAGGACCAATTATTAAGAAATAATTTATTCTTATTTAGTGTTGTACATATTATATATATATATTGTTATAGTATAAAGGCATACGTTAACCATATAATATGAAAAGTTATGAAAGTTACCAAATTTAATTAAATAAACGTAGAAAAATTTATTATGATGTGTTTAAAATAAAATTTATTAGGTTTATCATAATAGAGGTTTATCGTATTTAACAAGTATTCGAATTTTATTATAAACCACCTGTATATGGAAAGGTTGACCATGTTCATTTTTCTTAGAAGTTCAAAATATTCTGGAAAGAAGAGAGTTGAATATTAGTTGTTATTTTGTAAAATGTATTATAAAATTGTAAAAACTTGGGTAATTGACGTTTATGAGGTGATAAAAATATTTAGAATCTTATTTTGAAAGGTGTATAGATTGTAATGTAGAACAGTTCCCGGGAATAATTTGAAATACAGGAACTGTCATTATTTGACATTTGTTCAGAAATATAGATGTAGAGAGGTATTGGGATATGAATATGTAAAGAAGGGTTGATAAAATTATGAATAGAATTTAGATAATCAGATAATACAATTTTAAGAAGTATTCTAGGTATATTAGAGAATTTAAAAGCTATGTTGTTAATTGTTATTGCTGTTGTAAAACTTTGATTGGAGAATACAAAATGAGAAAGGATTACTAGGGAAATGAAAAAATAAACTAAGAAGAGAATTTTTAAAATTCAAAAATACGAGAGACGTGTTTTTTCAGAACGAAGTTAATTACTGATATAAAACACGAATACCGTTAATTATAGAAGAGTAAAGTGTGTTTCGAGTGAAATACGTTAATTACGAATAAATTAACATAAAAGAAAAGGTGATAATACTTACAATTATACAAGATCCAGATCCATCCGAAATAGGGTTGCTGATTCTGGGATTATAGGAGTTTGCAGGAGGCTGTTGAATTACCAGAATTTTTGAAATTCCATAAAGATTGTTACAATTTTCAAGATCCGCTAATTCCAGAAGTACTGGTGGTACTAAGAGGCAGTTTATCACAAGAGATCCATAAAGGCACTAAGAGAATTGGCATCATAATAAAAGGACAATTTATTCCAACGTCGAACAAGATCACATACAAGACAAGTGGAGTTCTTTCTTTAAGGATTTGAACAAGATTTAAGTTGAACAACATCAAGGAAGTAGTATCCGTCCAAAACGTCATCAGGAAGTGGATAGTTACTCATCTGAAAGAAGAAAGCAATTAAGTATTACCATTTTAGTATATTATTTGTGTCAGTATTAAAGAAAGATACAATTTTATAAATATTGGAAAAGATTTAATTATTTACAATATAATTCAGTATTGAAATAAACTGAACTAGTAGTTATTACAACTATTACATATGTTATAAACAACACAAGTTATTTTTAATTCTCTACTATCCAGTAATATGTCAAGATATGAATAATTGTCATTTATATAAAAATTATTGGAGTTATCAAGCAATTAAATAATTTTGAACACATTATAATAATATTATAAAGTAATTTGAGAAAGAAAGTAATAGAAAATATTACTTAATTTTGATTATCAATAATAAATAATATCAGAGCACGTACCTGAACTATTTAGTTGGATTTGGGAACTATACACCTTGGATTAAATATTTTCTAAGCGTCAAATATCAGGTTTCCGTATTAAAAATATTGTTAGCAAATGTCCAGTATTTTAAAAAAGCACGAAGTTTGAATATAAACATATTATTTATTAGTTGAGTATCGTTTTATTTTATCATAATCAAATTATCAACTAAAGGAAATATTGTGGTAAATTTATAACCTGAAAGAAATAAATGTTATTTGACATATTGATTTGGAATCTGTTTATCATTGTTTTCTTACCGAAGGAATTAAGTAAATGTTATAGGAAGTATAATCTGAGGAATCAAAAATCCACTTAATAAAGAAAAATAGCATTTCACATCCAACAATTAAACATTTAGAAATTTGTAATAAGTAAACTGGCATTAATTGTTTTATACATCTAAAATGGAATGGGTAGTGGTGACATCTAGGTGTTTTATTGAACACTCGTTAGTAGACTAGAATATTTGAAATATAGAAAGTATTTAGATATTACAGAAATCAGTAATATATAAAATGTTAGTTTTTTAAAAAAAAACAAGTAATTCAAAAAAGATTATTGAGATTTATTAAAGTATATAATTGTAGGCAGAGTTAAATACTGTAAATTAAATAAAGAGTTAGGATAGAGTAAAATAATTTATGTATAGATAAAATGTAAAGCTAGTTGGGCATAAAAATAAAACACTTTCGTATAATGAATGGAATATTAGGAAATAAATAAAGAGATTATAAAACTAGCAAATACGAGGGTTGTTCATAAAATATTGGTAATTTTACAAAACATGTCTAGAGTGTTATCTCATTTCATATACGGTTCAATTTATGACATTTAAACTGTAATAGGAATTAATGATCATGTCGAGGGTTGAACTGATATGTATGAGATATTACCTAGTACAATATATATATATATATATATATATATATATATATATATGTTATCAGATGTAGAATAAAAGCTAATCTTGACAAAATATGCATTACCTTATTTCGTACATAAGGATTATATGAAATTTTAATATATGATTTTGCCAGTCAGTGTAATTCTTTATTTTTTGATAGTAAATGTAATTTTTTAAAGTATATATTAATTCTATAATTTAACAAGTAAAAATATGAAATGTCATACTGCATGTATGACGCCAATAAAAACCAATAATTATTTTGAACATTTTATAATAATAATAATAGTAGGTACATTCTATATATTTACACTACTAAACACTTTTGAAAAAATATATTCTCTCCAAAATAATTCAATTTTAGCAAGCATGTCAGCTACATATACTTCATCAAATGTGATTTCTGATACATTTATTTTTCTATTGTCTTCAAATGATGATCTGCTACACAAAATAATCCCTTCGCTTTCTTACTTGCATACATTTGTAGTTGTATCTGTGCTTTGTATCGTGGGGTTATTTTATTATCAGTACTCAGATAATTTTTCATCGTCTTTTCTGAAAAGGGACATTTTATCTCCACAACAAAATCTTTTCCTACAGCATCTGGTGTGGCACTTACAAATGGATACTTTTCGCAAATAATTAAGCCACAGTTCCTTAGAGGCAAACTCAGCTGTTGTTGTAATTTAGAAATTACTTTGGGTTCTAAATATTTCCCCCTCCGTATTGCTTTAGTATCAGGCACTTTATAAGCACCAAGTATCAATTCAACTAATGATCCATCTGTTTTGCAATGTAGAACATCGTATGCTTTAGAAGCTGTCACCCGACCATATCGCATCTCATGCCAGAGCTCACTTTTATATTGACTTCTCGTCAATTGTTCAATTTTGGAACAAACTTCTGCATTGCATAAATTTTTTAAGAAATGCTTAAAATGTTTAAAGTCAGTTTCACCACTTCTTGAAAATGACATCACAGCAGTATGAATAGAACCAATTTGTGACTGTAATATTTCATGCTCTTCGGTATGTTTTATTATTTGAGCATTAACTTTCTTTCGTTTAAGCTCTTGCACCACATCATCAAAAAAAGATTTTCCGCTTTTATTTGAGCTTTTGCCTTTTCTAGATGTACCAAATTCAACTGCTTTTAAATATCTTATGGAACTTGCTACTTTCGAAAGAGTTGATTTTTTCCAGTAACTCTACTGATGTACAAGATGGTTCCTCACTTCTGCGATGGGTCCACATTAGAAATGCTACAGCATGTTTACATCCACCTAAACACAAATCACATTATGTGATTAGAAATTATGTAAAATACATAACAGAACTTTACAAACCTTCTGATGCAGCACAGTCCAAACATTCTGCCCTTTCAATAAATTCTGTTTCTTCATTAATAACTAATTCCACATTGTATTGTTTTGCATGAACTTTATGCTCAGGGCATACTTTACATTTTAAAATGCATAATGATTGTTCCCTTTTAAGTTGAACATAACCTACAGCTGCATCCCCATATTGTTCTCTTGATGCACTAAAGAAACAAAATGTATATATTAAAAATTAATCAATCGTTTACCTTTGCGTTTTAACACCTCTAATTTCACTAGACATAAAGCACAGGTTATTATGAAAAAAGTTTGTTAGCATTGATACATCAACTCGAGGCAAATTATCTGATTGTGCTTTAATAAATCCAGTATCAACCATTTTTTACGAATATACAAAGCAGTGAATTGTTTTAAAACAAATGAATACTGTTCAAACAACTTGATAACACTCACTATAAAAATGTGTTTGAATGTCACTGTTGTTCCCTACAAACCATTCTGCCAGGGAACTGTTTACTATACTTCTACGTCACGTAATTTTCGACCAATGGCGAAGCGTTTTAGGATGACTCATAATTTTTGAATATTTGGACAAATTAAATAATTAATTACTTATTACAGTATTTTTTTTTGTTACAGAATAATTGAATTTTGATTATAAGATTTGTTATTTTATCTAAAAATTACACAGATACCTTAATACACACTATGTGCACATTCCCTATTGTCAAAGAATTCATAAAATAATTCTATTGTTTCTCTAATATTGTTGCATCATCCTGTTGGAAATACTCTTTACGAAGTTAATCATCTTGCAATTGATTATTGATTTATTATGATTAATTAATCATAATAAATCAACTAAAAGCCTTCCACATTTATCATTAAAGAATATTCGAAATTATCTAATTAAGACTTATGAATGTGGTAGTTTATAATTTTGAAAAAATTATTGCTTGGCTTTTTAGAATATATACGATTTCGATTATATGATAGACTCGGATATACATAGTTTGTAATTTAGAAACTTTGCTGTATTTTTTCTCTAGCCATGTTTCGACAGCTAGATTAAATATTTGGCTAAGCTTCTTTATGAAAAAAAAAGAATAATTTAAGTCAGCTTTAATATTCATCTCAATTATTTAAAACCAAGATAATTCTCAAAGATATTTCATTTTACATAATTAGTTTTAGTATTGTGTGGGGTAGGTTCATTTGAATTTATAAAATTTCATATCAGTAATAAAGAACTTTATTTTATAGTACATTTTCATTGTGATTAATTTAATTATAATTTCAGTTGGCGCAGCCGTTTGCGTTAATGGCGTTGGTGCCAATCCTATAATCCGTCATTGTGATATTTCCGATTGCGAGAATGTAGGCCTCTATGTTACCGATTATGCTCAAGGTACCTACGAAGACAACGAAATAAGTAGAAACGCTTTGGCAGGAATATGGGTAAAGAATTTTGCGAATCCTATCATGCGCCGAAATCATATACATCATGGCAGGGACGTTGGGATTTTCACATTTGATAATGGCATGGTATGTCTTTTTAAATTTAGATATATAATTCACCATTATACAGTTTTGAGTAAATGCTACAACCAGTGCCCTCATTTCAGTAGATTTGTGTCTTTGGAGTAACTCAATTCTCTATTGCACGATTTTATTGAGCGCTTTTTATACGCGCACTACTTTAAAATAATTTTTTAGATTATTCAGGTTCTCATTAAAATGTAATTGTACTTGGGACTGTACGAACACTTTAATGTTTTCGCGATTTCCACTTGTAAGTGTCCTTGTTGACTACTAATTTATCTGAAGTCATATTACCTTTTATAAACTCACTATAGTCCGTCTCAACCTTATTATGCAGTACAGGTCTTATGGCAATTGATTTCGTGGTTGCCAAATCATCTCATTGTAAATGTCGTTACAGTTCCGGTTTATTATCTGACATTATTTGCAATCAAAACATAACCTATACGACTGTTTGTCGTTCAAGTGATGCATACAAAAAACATGAAACACTAAAAGGAAAGAATATATGGGAAATTGGATTAGTTACAGCATGATATTTGTAATTCTAGAAATTTATTTAAAATCTAACTGAATATAGTAAGCCATAGTAAATAAACTAATATTTCAAATAAATACCTAAGGTATTCAATTTTCTTCGTTACTGAATAATGACATCTTAATCTACTATCACTGGATAGTAGATTATGATAAATAATAAATTTAGACAAAGACAAAGTTAATTACAAATATATTTTTCATAACAAGACTTTTCCATTTATAAAAGCAACTTCAATAATACATATTTATAAAAAGAATAACAATAACCACACATACACATATACTTTTATTTTTTAATTTGTTACATGACTTATATAGTCTTATTGAATATTAATATGTTATTGTACATTCCATTATACATTTAAAGACACAAATTCCTCAAAAATTCATTTTCAAAAATATACTTTCCCATTTATAAGAACAAGCTAATACTACATAATAGTATACTTAATTTAAATAACTTAAAATTAGTTTTGAGTGTTGTAATAAATACGTGATAACATTTATGAAAACACTAACCACGACCATACAAAGGAGTAGATACACATATTGCTTTATTTTTTTTCAATCACTTAAAGAATCCTGATCTGATGATGAATGTGTGACATTAATTATGAACTCTTCAACATCGTCTTGCAAGTTATCTACTATCCACATTTTGCTTTCGATGTCTTTTACGTGGCCAATGTAGTTCTGCCAGTTGTTTATTGTTACATTCTGATAACCCTCCACAATTAATTGTTCAACATCTCTTTGTTTGAATGTCGTATTGTGCATATTAACATAGTGCTTAACTTGTGCCCACACCATTTCAATTGGATTTAATTCACAATGATAAGGTGGAAGCCGAAGAACATAATGCCCTTTATTATTTGCAAATTCATCAATTTTGTTTTTGTCATATTGAGACCTGACCTCTGACACACAAGCCAGTAAATCTCTTTTTAACATGTCGTTTTCTAGTGGTATATTCTTCTCGGTAAGCCATTCAATAATTTGGTCTTTTCTCCATGCTACTGTTGGAACCTTTTCTAATTTCCTCGTATGATATGAGGCATTATCGAGAACAACAACCGAGTTGTCTGGTATATTTGGAACCAATTTATTATTGAACCAATCTTCATATGTATCTGCATCCATTTCGCTATGAACATCAGCAGTATTTTTCTTACAAAGAAATGTACATTCAGCACCAACAACAAAACCTTGCTCGCCTCCAGCATGAAGTAATGCAAATCGAGGCCCAAGACCACTTGGTGATCTTAAACCAGTGCTGAGTCCTTGTGTAAAGGCTTGTCGACTGCTTTGAACAGTAGTGTCAGTCCATTTTTTATTTACTGTGTGTCCTGCATTCACCCATGATTCATCTGTATATATTATAGTTCTACCTGAAAATAAAACAATCACAATCAAACACAAGCAATTAATGAATTGCGTAATGAACATAGAAGTACAAAAAAATAAATGGTAAACTATACCTTCGTCTCTGAATTTCCTGATGTCTCGCAAGTATTTATGTCTCCACCTAATAATGTCATCTCTTTCAATAAGAATACTCTTTCGTCCAACTTTTTGAAATTCAAAACCCATATCATGTAGCAATCTGTGAAGAGTTGCTCGTGCAAACTTAGGCAGATCGTCATTATTATTAACAGCAACAAGAATAGTATTTAATGTCGGAGGTGTATTCTGTATAAAAAAGCCATGCACTTTACGTCGAATAAGTGCCTGTGTATTGTCATCATATGAATGAAGTCGATCATTTATTTGTATATGTTTTCTTGTGTTTACTTTCTTCGGACTTGATATTTGACCCATTTGTTGTTCCCTCTTTACATTATATATGGTTCGCTCTGAACAACATAAAGCTTTACTTGCTTCTTGAACAGCAGAGGTCACGTTCATGGATGTATTAAAATAATTATACACATTAATAATCATCTGCTTTTCCTTACGACTAAAATTTTCTCCCTTCTGTCGCTTTCTGCCTGGGAGCTCCATAATGACAGTGAATACTGCAATACAATATGGTTATCAAGTTTATCAAAATTATAGATATAGGTATGCATACTTACTTTTAAATGCTTGAAAAAGATAATATGTTTTCTAAAAAGAACGATTTAAGAGAAATTAAGAAAGAAACGAACGATTTAACAGAAATTAAGAAAGGAAACAACGATTTAACAGGAATTAAGAAAGAAAACAACGATTTAACAGGAATTAAGAGAGAAAACAACGATTTAACAGAAATTAATTAGGTGAATTAAAGAGAATATAAAAGTATACACACTACGGCAAAAACTGACAATTGACAGCAACGATTACTCATAATAGCCATATACTTTGTATAATAGAACTTGCAACAAGGCAGCGGGATATAAAGATGGCGTTATTAAGAGACTACTAAAGATAATAAGAGATGCAATATCCCTATTAAACCTGTACTGCATAATAAGGTTGAGACGGACTATAGTCTAAATTTTATTAAAAATAATATTGTCAATTTAATTATGCGTTAGCAGTAAAACGTAGATCCTAATCCGTTGTCTTTTGGTATTCTATGGTTATGAGCTAACATTTGGTCACAACTGTACAATGTGACTGTTTCTTCTTAAATTGTTATTAAAAAAGTATTCCTGGTCCTGTTTACTGTATGTTTTACCTTTTCTTTTATTAAAAGATTTTTGTATTTATGCATTCAAAGAAATCACATTGGCAAGAATTGATACATTTCTTTACTTAAACTTTTTATTTTTGTATTTGATTTCGATCTTACTCGTTTTAATGATTTTTATTTTTTTATTAATAAAATAATAATTATTTCAGATTATTTATTAACATACAAACCGAAAAACATATTTTATCAATTTCAAATAAAAAAACTGATATTTCAAAGCAAAAACATAATTTACGAAATTTATTGTTAGCACTGCCCACTTGTTTATATCAAGCAAACAAAGTAATACCTAAAAAAACAATGTACTCATAGTCTAACTAAGGAAAAGCAACCAATAATAAGACAGACAAGGAATTATCAAAACCGCAGAGCAATGATAAATATTTACAGAAGAAAAAACATTACATTTCAAAATATAATAAATAATTTGAGAAATCTACATAATAATTTACTAAATTAAATAGCTGGTATGTTCCTATCCTATCTATAATTTATACATAGAAATAAAAACATACCATATTGTTGTATCGCGATAAATAGAAAAAGCACCTGGATGCATTCAATAAATTTACTTTTTTTTTTAACTTTGTTAACTGATATAGCCTGTTTTAACCTTACCTGTGTGTGTGATAATGATAGCGGTCAAACGGCTAAGGCTATCAATTTCAAATTTTATATTTACGAGTTATTTATTTTCAGTAAAATTGGTAGACTGGAAATAGTATTTACTTCAGTGAACATATCTAATTTGACCAATATTTTGTCAACTTCTAAGTTTAAACAAATTTAAAGAGTGAAATAGAAAAAAAATTATTAAAAAGTTTTTTGAAATTCCTACCGGAAGTAGGTCTCTTATCGAAAATCAGTTTCTTGCGAATATCTCACAAGTCATGCTTTATAGGCAAATACGTAATGAGCATTAAAAGCTTGATTTTCAGTACTTTTTGTATAAATAAATTTTCAAAATTCCGACCGGAGGCAACACTTTTACTCTTATCGAATAGCGTTTTCTGCACATATCTCGTAAATTATGCATTCATTCTGTCTAGATTTATCAGTATTAAAGTATTTAGAGCTAGATTTGAAATATTTTTTTCTATAAAAAAAATTTCAAAATTCTGACCGGTTCTCGAAGAGCACTTTTTTGCAACTATGTCGCAAAGTATGCAATCTGTAGAGATTTATTAGGAGACCAGAATGAGTACTTAGAATACGATTTTGAATAATTTTTTATAAAATAATTTTACCGAAAGTAACACATTTACTCTTACTCAAAGGTTTATTTTTTTAAGATAATAAAAGTATTTAAAATTTAATTTAGAACAACTTTTGTATAATTTGAAAGGCATATACGTATAAGAAAGTCGTGTGGCGCCCACACCTTATTTTTTTAAACTACTATAGATTAGGTAGATCGCATTTCGATGCTTATTTCATCCGTTAAATAGAAAAACATTTGTTTAGGTTTTATCTTTCTCTTATGCATTAATTTAAATGTGATTGGTTCAGGGACGGTTGTACCGTGAGATCAAAAATTATATTGATAAGGGTTTGCCATGGTATGTGAAATGTTTGTCTTAAGTTATATCATTAAATGCCATACTGACAAATATTAATGACAGTATGACACTTAATTATATAACTTAAGACAGACTTTTACATTCGATGGCAAACCTTTATCAATATAATTTTTGATCTTGCGGTATATTATAGTTACATAAATTAACGAAATAATGGTAAAGAAAAATTGAACAGACAATTAAAAACAAGTACTGTCTTAGGGGAATCACGTGCGTCGTCTCATTTAGATATCACCACTTTATTTAGTTGTGTATGTGTATTGTTTCTGTAGTTAATTAGAAATATCAAGTCATAATTGTCATACATGTGGTGTCAGATGACGTTTGTATTGGCACATACCTGACTTGAACTAAATGTTTAATCACGTAACTAGTTATAAAAACATGATACAATGACTGCTAAATATGAAAGTCCAGTACACCATATCGAAAGTCTGATATCTTTTTCTATTACAAGTACATACAGTATTTGATTGTGTAGACAAAATTTAAAATCATAATATAAATATTCTGCATACATGATATTATTATGATGAAATGTGATGATAATGAGGATTTCTATGAAGATTGAAAGGACAGATAGACTGATCAGCAACCAAACAGTAGCAAGAATTAATTATTAATCTAAATGATTTGGATACTAACCGACTGGTTAGAATCAAATGATGAACAGAAATTGCAATAATTTAGTATAATTATTTTATATTGGGACGTAAAATCACATTGATGAATATGATTTAATTTGAATTTATCAACATATTTGTAAATTAAAATTAAATTCTGATGAAAACATATTACATATATGTTTGTTTTTATATTTCGGTTAATACAACTATTCTATAATTATTAAAAGTATCAAGAAATATAAAAGAATATGCATTAGGAAGTCCAAAAATACAACAGCAGATAAATACACCTAAACGCTGTCATTTCTACAAACTTAAATATTCTAGTCTCTTTCTTACATTTTTATGCGCAACGCAATATATCTATAACTTAAGTTTTTATATTTATTGTTTGAAAAAGATTTGTGAAATGGAAGGTTGGAAAGTGGACAGTGGATTTATGCATTTAATCATTCTATGTAGGCTTTTTTCAACAATTTTTTTTAATCTTACAATTCATGCACATCTGACAGCTACATTAGTGTATTCGAGGAGTTTTCCAAAAAGGCAATGATTCAGCACATATGGCCCAACAACACATGCTCATTCATTTGGCAGATCATTTTATTTTTCTGCACATACAGAATATAATTTTTAGAAGAACGTGTCACACAGCAAAGAACTTCACACATAGAGAAACCTGTATCAGTGTAACCCCATCAATGTTTGGCAAACGCTTTTGAAAGTAAGAAGAGCACGGTTTGTTATCGTTCCTTTGACTAAGGTTAGATATTAGTTTTTAGGCCACTCAAGCGCCAGTATCATAGCTTAACGACTACCTAAATAGTCAGAACTAATGGCTTTGCGCGATGTCAGGGAACTATTGTTTGTTAAGAGAGTATGGGACCGTTATGTCATTACAAAAGTCAAATAGTATTAAATATTTATTGAAATTAAAAATTTTACACTTGAAGGGGTTGTAAGAACTTTGTTATTATTTGTATTACAACTAGACTAGTTGTTATTTGTCATAACCCGTAAATACACGCGATCTCTACCTGTCTCTATTTACTAGCAGGTTATCACGTGCTGAATACGCCGCCAGACCATGCTTTTAGTAGGTAATGTTCGTGTCGATCTAATCACAGATTTATTAATTGCAAAATGAAAAGCTGGCGACAATAGTCATATATCACGTTTAATGTTTACTTGCATTAAATTATATTTACATTTAATCTTGTTCGCACACGCGAATGTGAAAATATTGAAAGATTTGTGCCAACACGTAAAGAAATTGGTAACTTACTTAATTGCATCTTATATTGATAGATAGGTAGATTTATTCTAATACATAATGTATGAAGAATATATAATATTAAATAATTCATGTCAACATTTCCCATTTTCTTCCTTTTTGAACAGTTTGAGAAGTAACACTGTTTTATTTATAACATGTTGCAGGACTATTAAATATCCATCCTTCATCTGAAACTGTTATCTCACAAGAGATGAAGCATGCATACATGTGAAGCTTGAACATGTACTTTTCGCATACTAGTAGGAATTAAATGGTGTTTAGGAAGCAGTATTTGATAGAGAAGATATCCTTTGCATGATGCTTTGATAATTTGTTTATGTGAGAGTGGTAGAAGCAATTGAAGATTAATGAAATACATTTCTTATTTTGATTTGTCTCATTCAAAGTATGTAATAACAGAACATTAAATTTTCATATAAAATATTGTGGATACTTTTTAATAATTTTACTAATTCATGGAATAGATAAAAATAAATAATAGATAATAGATATTAATTCCTTTACATTTTTATTAGAGCACAGTGTTTTAAATATGATTTTTCTTGTGCATAAAATGATAGGTGTGCAGAAAATTGTTACATAAATATAATTTTTTTGAAGAATATTATACATTTTTAAAATCTATGAAAAGTACAATTGCCAAACTGACAGTTAACCAATTAGATTACTTTTATGACAGCATCATGTAGATTCAATTTTTGAACATTTTAAATTTGACCTCATAATGCCGTATTGGTTATTAAAACTATTTTTGATTATATGCCACCGCCTTCTCTAGTTCAGTAATATGTTGAACACTGCATGAGTTATAAGTTATTTTTGAAAATTACTATTGCAATACGAGAGAATTTGTGTCCAGTAAAATTTTTGTTGAGAATTATGTTTACAGAATGAATTAATTTCTATTTTTCTTTTAAGGGCTACTTTGAGGCAAATGACATACACAACAACAGAATTGCTGGTTTTGAGGTCAAAGCTGGAGCTAATCCAACAGTGGTACATTGTGAAATACATCACGGCCAAACTGGCGGAATTTACGTTCACGAAAATGGTTTAGGACAATTTATAGACAATAAAATTCATTCTAATAATTTTGCCGGAGTGTGGATAACATCCAATAGTAACCCCACCATTAGACGCAACGAAATCTACAACGGCCATCAAGGGGGGGTGTATATATTCGGAGAAGGACGAGGGTTAATCGAGCACAACAATATATACGGTAATGCTTTAGCCGGCATTCAAATTCGAACTAACAGTGATCCAATTGTAAGACACAATAAAATTCATCACGGACAACACGGCGGTATCTATGTCCACGAGAAAGGACAGGGCCTCATTGAAGAAAATGAAGTATACGCGAATACATTGGCGGGAGTGTGGATTACTACAGGTAGTACTCCAGTGCTTCGAAGGAATCGAATACATTCCGGTAAACAAGTTGGAGTGTACTTTTATGATAATGGGCACGGTAAATTAGAGGACAATGATATATTTAATCATCTTTACTCAGGTGTTCAGATTAGGACTGGCAGCAATCCCATTATTAGGGGTAATAAAATTTGGGGTGGACAAAATGGTGGTGTGTTAGTGTACAATGGAGGGTTAGGGTTATTAGAACAAAACGAAATTTTCGATAATGCTATGGCCGGTGTTTGGATCAAGACTGATTCTAATCCAACGCTAAAACGTAATAAAATTTTCGATGGGCGCGATGGAGGAATCTGCATTTTCAATGGCGGTAAGGGCATTCTTGAAGAGAACGATATATTTAGGAATGCCCAAGCCGGCGTTCTCATTTCTACTCAAAGTCATCCGATATTGAGGCGGAACCGAATTTTTGACGGATTAGCGGCTGGTGTTGAGATTACCAATAATGCTACCGCTACGTTAGAGTTTAATCAAATATTCAATAATAGATTTGGAGGACTGTGTTTAGCCAGTGGTGTTCAACCAATTGTTAGGGGTAATAAAATATTTAATAATCAAGATGCCGTTGAAAAGGCTGTTGCAAATGGACAGTGTTTATACAAAATATCGAGTTATACATCATTTCCAATGCATGACTTTTATCGTTGTCAAACGTGTAATACAACAGACCGGAACGCTATATGTGTCAATTGTATCAAGACGTGCCATGCGGGACACGACGTAGAATTCATTAGGCATGATAGGTAAGTTCTTTTTTATATGTTAGGATATAATATAAAAATAAGTAAATATTACGCTCTTTTTTGTTTTGCGTTGATCGTGATAATGTAAATAAAAACAAGTAGATAATGTGCCTGCAGTAATTATTATACACATTAAAAAAGAAACTCAACGTACTTATTATTTCACGATTTAAAGAAATATCTGTTTCACTAGGATGCAGAGCTCGTTTATTTAGAGAAAAATAATTGCTTCAAATGTAAGATTCATACCTAAGTCAATGGGCCTATTTTCATGCATACAACCTTGCAGTTGTCTGAAATATTTTATTCGTTTTAGTCTCACATTGAAAGATTTCACAGTATAGTAAATTTGTTACATCTATACCAAGATACAGAAATAAACAAAATAGGTCACTCTTAATACTTTTCATGGAACTCTTGACAGCGCTATGTGGTTGTAATACGAATAATAACCGCGCCTAATACACATTAAAAATTGCCAAATATACTATGATTTACAGATTCATTGGACATTACATGAAAGTTATACAATGATTAACATGTACAATTTATGTACAAATTACAGCATGTTAATCATTAAAATAACTTCACAGTACCAATAAATCCATATACAAAATGAAGAATATAAGTGCACATACGGAATGAAAAATGGAAATCCAAAAAATTAGTAATTATTGTATATTACATAATACATAACATACATTAAAAAAATAAAAATAGAGATATTTTGTACAAAAAATTATACAGATGTGTCTTTTGTTAATAATAAGATAAAGGAGTAGGAGTGAACATATTTTACCTGTTTTTAAATATCTTACAGGACAGCGTCATATCCTTATTTTTATAATTACATAACGCTTATCTTTCGCTGTTAGACTTTTAAATATATAATCATTATTTTATATAATATATATATAAGTTGTTATCAGTTTTTACTTAGTTATTTTATTGAGGACACAATCATACAAACGTCCAGCAATGTGTTCACTTATAAATTACATACATACAATATTGAGTTAATATAATGTACCTATTTCACAAGTCCGATGGTTTTTATACACTTTAGCAGCATTGTCCTTTTAAGAATTGGATCACCAATTTTTCACCCCACTGATTATATATTTGCACAATGTTGATTTTGTAAATACATACAGAACAATCATTCTTTACATTTGTGCACTATTTACTCTTACGTATTCATCCAAATAAGGAAAGAAACCTGTTTCAGAGAAGTGCTATCAGTACACGTGATCACAGAATACTTGATTACGACCATAGTTCTTATAACTTACAACAAGTCTAAATAATTAATGAAACACAATGAAAAACAACAGAACGTAACAATTTGATTATGGATCTGAATGCATATAATTTTAGGTTAGGTTAGGATTTAACGAATAACCCGCTTTTGTTTCCGTATGACGATTCGTATTCGGTAAATTTCGTATATCTAATAGGGCTTAGTGTTTGTAATTGGAACTAAAATAAGATTCAAAATTGGTAAAACCCGTAACCATGTTGTGATCTCTACTAATAAAAGGCAAGTGTTTGTGTGCGTGTGATCTCCAGACGAATCATCGCACTTACAGCCGTGAAATTTGGGACACATGTAGTCGTAGTGGTGACTCAATGCAAATGTAATCTACAAAATTGTTTATTTAATGTTTTGTTTTATGTTGGGTAGTCCGAAAACAGGCAATAATAAATATGTCACGGGCAACGCCGTGCGCTTACTGCGTGTAATTTATATAAGCGTTATGAGAGGCTAGTTGTTAAGTATGTAAATTTTGGTATTATGATAAACGGTTTATTTGTTTTAATTTGCTGTTATCTCACGAGTATTCAATATCAGTATGGAAAGTTATGTTTATTATACTGCATGTTCAGACAGGTAAAGAAGAATGGGTAATTAAGTAAGTACATACTATTCATTTGAAGCATCGGCATACCGAGAATCTATAAATAATTATAATTTGTTCAACGAAGATTGAACTATGCTCTTATCGTAACTATGTAGTGTTCACGTTGACTTTACTTTTAACTCATTAGATTTCAGTTGCAATGTTATTGTTATTTATAACAATAAATAGGGTTTGCTTGTTTATTCTACAGGTAGGCATTTTTAAATTCATTTTTTGTACGCAGTGCCTTTACAGTCACATTTCGCGCATGCATCTCTCGACCAGCGAGGAGTGCTTTCCGATAGACTCGAATATAATAAGTGCAAAAAAGAATGGCTGTTTGGGGTATTAAAAAAATCGAACCATAAAATTTAGATTATAAAATACCACTTCCCTGAATTTTTCTATATTGAAAGTTAGGCAAATAGGAGTAATTACTTAAAATTCTTCCGACACATTTATAAGCTTCATCTATTTGACAGCCTTTTAAGCGATATTGACATTATAATCAAATCAAAAATGCGTTAAATCCACTATAAATATATGAATAAATACGTCATTTGCAAGGAGATAATTTAATGGAATGGTGAGTATTAGGTATGTACATTACATTAATTAGGTAATTTATTTTTGGTTAAATATGACACTTTTAATCAGAAATATTTTTAATTTAAGCTTCATGCAAAAAATATTTTACATACCACTTGCGTAAACACACCTTCCCTTGCGCACTTAAAAGTAGGGATGCACCGGAATTCCGGCGGTACCACTAAATCCGGCCAGTTGGCCGGAACTACCGTTCCGGCCGGATCGCTTTCCGAATTTTCGGAACTTTTTGGAAATGTTGTAAGTTTTAAATTTTTAATATAATTTAAATTCAAATATATGCAAAAATAAAGAAAATTATTTTAAGGTTTTTTTTAATTGGTGCCTACTTACCTATTGTTAAGTCGTTAATTAATCACAAATAATTTTTTTTTTGAACAAAATATATTTTCTATCCAAAAATTACAAAACATAAATAGTAAATGAAAACATTATTAACAGCCAAATTCTAACAGCAAAAATAACAGCCAAATTCCCTGTCATGGATAAGTCTTATAAGATAAGTATACAGTTTACATGAAAAATTTAGAGTGAGAAAAACTTAGTATTCATAATTTATTTTATTAAGATTATGGTGAATAAATAAGAGCTTTTCGGAATTTTCAGAGTTTAGCCTACACCTATTATCAACATATATATTACCAATTTCTGAAAATAGTCGCTCTGAATAGACACTAGTTGCTGGGCTTGATAGGAACTGCCTAACTAAGTTAATTAGATCAGGAAATTTTTCACGGTGCCTGCTCCACCACTCAACTGGATCTGCCTTTCTATCTATAATTGGCATTCCATAATAAGTATCAAGTTGGAGTATGTCATTTTTTAAACCAGATATAGAAGATGCAGACGTTGAAGCTGTTACAAAGTCATTGTAGCAGTTCCATAATGTAAAAGTGGAATTTGTTGATGAATCAGTTGTTTCATTTATTCTTGCTCGTTTCTGAATTGCAGCTAAAGGCTCATCATCCTTATCTTCGGTAGTAACACTAGTAACCCTTTCATCTTCTCGTGTTTCTGCTTCATCAGTGGTACTGCAAGTATCTTTTATTTTTCCCAAAAGAACTTTTTTAATCTCGTCACTTATTGAGTTACTTGAAAAAAAATAAGTTTTATATCGAGGATCTAAAATAGTAGATATTGTATAATAATTTTTAGATTCAACATCGGAGAATCTCTTATTTATTCCCGTAACCAGGCTTTCTTTTATAGTTCCAACCCCATATAACTGTTCTATCTAATGGGACAAAAGGTAGCGTTTTAATATTGCAATCGTTGGAATGACTTCTGAAATTATCGATTCTGTGTTGCTCATTAATTTTGTTACCTCTTCAAAAGGGCGCAATAACTCAAGAACCGATTGCAAGAGGTCCCACTGGTTATTTGTTAAATTGTTTAAACTGCTATTTTCAGTAAGGTAAATAGTTACACACCGTCTCAAATGAAGCAACCTTTCTAACATGTAGAAAGTGGAGTTCCACCGCGTTTGTACATATTGTATAATTTTTTTCCGTTCCAAATTTAGCTCTTGTTGTATTTCAATTAATTTACTGCATGCTAAAGAAGAATGATTGAAATGAGTTGCAATTCTGCGGGCAGTACTAATCATATCTGACACAGTTCTTTGAGATTGTAAACTGTCATTGATTATTAGTTGCAGTTTATGTATAAAACACCCCTCACTATTTATTTCTGCATCTTTACATCCTCTCACCATATTGGCTCCACTATCCCTCATCAAT
Source organism: Amphimallon solstitiale (assembly GCA_963170755.1). Lineage (NCBI taxonomy): Eukaryota > Metazoa > Arthropoda > Insecta > Coleoptera > Scarabaeidae > Amphimallon > Amphimallon solstitiale. Next base: position 77,297,467 of record OY720676.1, on the reverse strand, counting down.
AAATGAATTTTTTGTTTGTCAATATCCCAACCGTTTGTCAAAGTTTCAAGTTTATCGGCTATTGCAAGTCCCGTATGACTGCCTGCAAATTTATCGCAACACAAAATAACATTTCGTTTGTCCCACTTTTCTGAAATCCAGTGGCCTGTAACACTAATGAAGCTTTCATTTGTATTCGAGCATGTCCAAATATCAGAAGTAAGAGAAATAAACGAAGCTTCACCCAGAACCTTTGAAATTTTTATCCTAACGATATTATAAATGTCAGGGATTATTTTATCAGTTAAATATTTTCTGGAGGGGGGTTTATACTGAGGAGAAATAGTATTGAGTAATTGCTTAAAACCAGTATTTTCTACCAAGGAAAAAGGTTGGTTATCTAAACAAATCATTTCTGCAATTTTATAGTGAATTCTTTCAGCTCTCTTGTCATTGATATCCCATGCTTTGTGAAGTTGTGTAAATTCAGTTAAAGTTGGTTGCCTGGTCACGACTGAACCTGTAGCTGCATATGTAGATGCGGAACCGAGTGCAGAACTCTTGTTTTCTACGAAATAAATTAAAACTTTTTTATATGCGGTCTAAAAGCTAATATTTATTTTACTTTCAATTTGATTCAATCAAGTAATCAATCAAGCTATCGTAAATCATGAAGTAAAATTTTCATTAAGACAGGACCAAAAAAAATTGAAATCAGACTAATCAAATCACTAGACACAATTTCAAGTCAAAAAATGTTATCTATTGAGTCCGATAAATAAGCGACAAAAAAGTAAAACATTCAACAAACAAAGCTACAAACCCAATCCTTTACCCCAACAAAAAAATATAGATATAAATATATTGTACCTTTTCCTCTAAAGTTATTTGAAAATTCTTCAGGATGATGCCGCTTCAAATGTATTATTAACGGGCTTGTAGATGCCGATTTACCAAAGCCTCCCCTCGAAACCACCATTTGACACAAATTGCAGGTAGCTTTGTTTTTGTCTTCTTTAAGGACATCAAAAAATTGCCAAACTTTTGATATTTTGACGATCTGTATTAAAGAAAGACAGCAATTAGTTGAATTAGTTTATTTAAAAAAAAACAGGCCATTTTATATCTATGTAATTATAATTATTGATTTTTTTTACTTACTTAAATACACGACACAACACTAAAAATCTCGAACACAAAACACAAAATTCTCAGAAACTTAAAACGTGAACACCAGCAGACATAAATACAAAATGCAAAGAGGGATTTTCTGTGAGCAAATGAATAATGAAATGACCTGCAGCCCTGTGCCTTTGCTTATGATTAGCAGGCGTCTGGGATTTCCCGACTTTCGCGTCTGTGATTCCCCGACTTTCGCGTCTGGGATGCCCCGACTTTCGACCAGATATATTTTGTAATTGGTCAACAGTGATGGGTGTGCGTGTTTCCTTGCCTATGATAGACCGGCGGCTGTGGTTCCCCGACTTCTTTTTAATTTTTTTATTATTGACAGGTGGCTGCTATTCTCCAATTGAATGAGTAGAATTGTTTTAATTTTGTTAATGCTGATTAAAAATTAATATTTAAATAAACAGTAATTTCTATCTAGGTAAAATTAATAGTAATAAACACTCTGCATACTGTAGCTAGTTTAAAAAAAAGTAAAAACAAATCAGCCTCAATATTTTCAATGTTTTACGTATAAAAATAGGCATGCACATACATTTCAAATTTAGGTCCCGATCCGGCCGGAATTCCGGCGATCCGGTCCTGCCAGCGGCCGGAATTCCGGTTCCGGCCGGATCGGCAAAATACCCGATCCGGTGCATCCCTACTTAAAAGCACTCATGCGCGAACATATTCTTCCCGCACTTGGTTGGTAATAGTTATTTCCGAACCAAGTGTTCCCGGATGAGCGCATTTTGAAAACACGAGCGACCGAAGGAAGCGAGTGCTTTTAATTGCGCGAATGCGTAGAAGATGTCTTCACGCAAGTGGTTTGTACAATATTTTTTGTGCGACCATTAAATTAAAAAAATATTATTGATTAAAGCGATTAGTATCATACCTAGCCTTAAATAGATTGTCTAATTAACTTAAGCATTTCATGTATGCACCTATTACTCAAATTTCCATTAAATTAAGTTATTATATTCTTACACATGAGGTATTTATTGTTATAGAGGAAACGCGTTACATTCAATTGTACGTCATACTAGATCCATGACGACTCGTTTTGCTTTATGTTGCCGGATCTATTTTTATTTCTGTCAGTGACATTTGATATAACCAAAAAAAAAATTATTCACAATACAGTAACTATAACGTAATATATTTAGTAATTGAAATGCTCTAAAGGGGCCCACACACTACGTTTTGGTTCGACAGTTTTGTTCGACGAACAAGTCTGTTCGAACAAAAACGACGGTTGCCCACAGACTACAGTTTTGTTTGACAGTTTAATAATATGAAGACAATATATATGTGTGCAGTGGCGGCGGCATTAGCCATAAAATCAAAAGAGAGAAAAAAAAGAAACGGGCAAAATGGGCGAAGGAATGGTTTTTGAAGAGAAACCAGTTGTTAATAGATGTTTACAAAATCTCTAATGTGGGGAATAATTACCTTCGGAGAATTGTGTTATAGGTGCAGTAATTTAAATCTTGTAAAATATTTGTATGTTTTAAATTACATTATTTGAATACAATAAGTTCGTGTACAGATCTTGAAATTACGTAGATTAACTAATTGAAATGGTAAAGATTTTAGAGTTATAATAACACGACTTAAATAAATATGAATATATAATACTACATAGAACTACACCACTGCAAAAAATCCTCGTTTTTTAAAACTGTTTCCCCACACACTTCAGATTTGTTCGACGGACATAAACAGGCCGAACCAGATTATTTTCAGCAGATTTGTACGCCAACATCAACGACGGTTTTCGACCCACACACTTCGGTTTTGCGACGTTTTTGTTCGAACAGACTAGTTCGTCGAACAAATCTGTCGAACAAAACCGCAGTGTGTGGGCCCCTTAAGACTTTAGTCTTTCTCAACTTCCGTCTTTCATGAGGTAATCATCTATCTCTAACTTCTAGTAAAGAAAAGTCGAGGGAAGTAGTATTTTATAGATCAAATTTTATTACTATAAAGTTCGATTATTTTTAAATGTTCCAAAGAGCCAGTGTTTTTTGCAATTTTTACAGTCGTGTCGACCGGAAAATACTTCTTGCTGGTCGAGCGATGCATGCGCGAAATGTCACATTACAGGCGGTGAGTTCAAAAATAACTATTACAGCATACATATTTATTATTTCAGTATTTATTATGCCTAGGAAACATTTAAATGCATACGCTCAAGAATTTGTAAACCTTCTCACATAATTAGACGAAAAGAAGCAAAATGAAGGTCTTTTGTTATATATTACAGCAATATATAAATAAAACAGTGCGGCAATATTTGTATTCGAATGTAGAAATTTTGTGATTTAGATAGTGTCTGATGCTTTAACATTTTTATTAAATTCAAAATACGGGGGTGAACGATGCGTGTTCGTAATTTCTGTTACGTTATATACCGTAGTCGACATATTTTAATTTCTGATACGAAAGTAGAAAGAGGAAGAGAGCGCGACGAAATAAACTAAGGGTAAACATATAGCGAGGCTGCCAAGACAGTACACTCGACAAATGTTTCCTATGAACTGTAAGGCGTGAGGGTCCCCCGACACTGCGTTGCTCCCCACCACTGTTAGCAAGCAGGCATCGCTGCATATTATAAGGTCATCTTCTGCATGGGATAGAAGTATAAACCGAAATTAAAATTTGACGACTACGGTATATTTAATGTACATAATATTTGAATTAAATCTGTTACAAGTAAGTTATATTTTCAGCAAAACTCGGTGAAATATCATCATGTAACTGTTAGATTAAAAAAGGAATAAACTGTATTTTCAATTAGAAAATCAAAGTACTTTGTCAGGCCAATACCTGCTTCTTTAGTTATATGATACGAAATGTGTACATTTTAATATTTTGGCAGTAATATCGTCCCTGGCTATGAGCCGTCTCTAATAGCTTACTTTTTTGGAAGACGAAACTATATCCTGTATTTCAGTGGATTTATAAGTAAATTCATTTTTATAAATTATAATTTCAAGTAAATACTTACTAATATGAGAATAAATAAATTCCTAAATGTCTTTAAAAAAGACCGTTGATAATACAATTGCTACAGGCAATATTAGGTAAAAATAATAACAAAATAAGTAAAGCTTTTCAAAACAACAAAGCACTAAACAATAGACAACTGATGAAAGGGGTTCTTTACAGGGCGCTTTGAGTGCTAAATTTATGTATTACGTAGTCATGTGATAGTTTTTCTCTAAATGAACTTGCTCTACCTTGAAAGTTACAGCATTCTCTTTGATTGGCCAATGTATTCTTTAGCCATTGAAAACGTGTTCTTTCTATGGAACAAAACAAGTAAAATTTAGATTTAGGTGGTCATGTGTATGGTATTTTCTGAATACTCAGACAATACTAGAAAATATGCTTTTTCTCGCATTGTATAATTGTAGTTGTAACAAGAGGTTGGAAGAAATCTGTTATAAATGTTTTAACTTATTATTTATCATAATTAAAATTTATTTACAATATATAAATTGAAATAATAATTGAGAATGGCTAGACCGATTTGGATATTTTTTTAAAAAAAATTTCATAATAGTCCGAATAGAGTTTTTAGAAAAAGAAAAATTGGAAAGTCGGGATAATTACAAAGGACAATCGGAAAATTCGGACAAACTACAAAAATAATATGATTTTTGTATGCACTCTCGATCATAACTGACGATTGGAACGGGATATTTGGTTCATTCTTTTTTTGTTTTGTTCGTTATTTTACGGGATGGAAATAACTTAATTGAATGTTTTCAATTGATAATTTTATGTATCTGTAAAATCACCAATAAGTCGAGATAGTTTTGTCACTTTGTCACCGAAAAAAGTTTCCTTTAACTTTTAAATCGGCAAAAAAATTTTTTAGCAAGAGAAAGATCAAAGTCGACGCAACGGTAAGCTGTAAGCGGTAAAGCTGCAATAAATGATATAATAATTGTTTACACTTTTAATAAATTATTTTACTGAATTACATTCGAGTTTTAAAACACCAGTATCACAAAAATACTTAAAAAGCTGTGTTGTTTTGTATAGCTGCAGTCTACAGGCAACGCGGTTTTAATCAGTGCTACTGATGACAGCATAACTTAATATTATACATATATTACTATTTAACTTATTAAGCATTTTTGTGGTGACTGTGTTTTAATGTATTTGATGACTGTGATTTGGCAAAAATAGGAGAAAGAGTAAAATCATAACCTATTAAAGTAGATAACTGGCGGAGTATTCTTATTAAATGCTTTCATTCAATAAAAATACAAAATTCTGCCCATTCAGTGTAACTCCCTGATATAAAACATTGTCTTGGAAGTTAAGAAAGTTTTATATAAGCTCCCCCCTTCTGTTAAGGCAAATGTTTGATCAGCTCGAGGGCAAAGCCATGCCTTTTTAGTATTTGTAGAGTTATGTTAGCTTATAACAGGAGCATAAATATCAATAGTAGAAATCCCAGTGTATATTATATTTATGTTATAGATCCTATTAAAAATAACATCATTGCTACTTCTAACAAACATGTTTCAGCTGCGTTCCGTTGTTACAGAAGTGAGTTACAATTTTTGTGATATACCAGAATGTAAACAAAGACAAATTGGTCGTTTCATGTCAATATTATAAAACAAAATGTAGATAATGTTTACTGGATTAAACATTGTTTGAATTCATTTTGTTGACATTTTTGGTACTTTAATTGCTCAGTTTTTGTCTTATATTTTACTTGTAAATCTTCATATTAATAAAAACAAACTGGTCATTTAAATATATTTTATCACTGTACATATACGTATTTTGATTTTATACAAGATCCTCTTTTTTGCAAACTGTTTTTTTGTTTTTTAAACCTGATTTATCATAAAAATGGATTTATTACGAAAGAAGTTCCTATATTTGTATTTTTTTGTATTGTATGATTGAGTAATAATAAAATATAATATATTAAATACATGTATGTATACAGGAATAATCGGGGACGGAGGTTGGTCGTATACAACACTTTAATGCTCGCTACTTTCTTCTATCTTGATGTATGTGAAACAATAAGAAGGGGTCTTATATACCGCCTGTGTCAAGAAACATTAGCCATAGCGGGTCTGTGTATATGTATACAGCATGTGCCAATTTTCATTAGCCATATGCGATTAATACATACAGTACGTGGCAACATAGTACCCCTTCTTTCCTTTCCAATGCCAGCACGACCGATGCATGCTCGTAAATACAAGTTAGCGTGGTTAGCACTAACTATTCGACCACCGGCTTGGGTGTTTGTAATGCGTTCAGAAATAATATTTACGAGTTGCAAGGATTTGTTTTTCTTTTTCCTTTCAGTAAATGCAGAGAATTATTAAGCTGCGTTCAAATTCTGAAAATAGTAATAAACTACTAGATCAGGAGATCGCGGCGGCCATTTGCTGTTTCCCGTTCCAGTAATAAGACGACTTTTATTGCAGACTAGATCGCAACGTGTTCGCAGCTAAACATTGAATGTAAAATCTGGTCGGGAGAAGTGGGAAGATCGGAGAAAATCGTTGTGATGTCGATTGTTGCCGGGATTGGTGACGGACAGTAGGGGTGCCACGTTGCCACGTATTACTTGTATACGTATAAATCGCACGTAAATAATAATAATAACTTTATTAATTACCCAACAGAAAACTCCAAATGGGGCAATACAATTACAGAAATGCTCGATAATACAATGTTCAAATTATGAAATGATGTATCACATGATTACAACAAAAACAACAATTAATAAATTGGAAAATTGACACTAAAATCGCACAAGTTACTCATGACGATTATTGAAATTTATAGCAGTGTGATATAAGGGCGCTTTGTATAGAATATTCGTCCTGGGCGTCGGAACCATAATTAACTTGCTTGCCCTCGACTGAAGACGTGGAACCAGGATGTTCACTCTAGAAAGCAACTCCGGAGCATCCAATACACTGAAGAGTAAGTTATTCATGAAGGAAGCGCTGATGTCAGTTCTTCTTTCGGATAGTGCTCTAAAATTATGTCTCAAGAGCAATGCGCCGTAGTCAGTATTCTGAATCGGATAGAAGCCATCTAGTTTAAATGATAGGTATTTCAGGAACCTTCTTTGCACCCGTTCAATTGCGTTCGAGTAAACATGGTATATCGGGAACCACAACTCAGATGCGTATTCTAGTTTGCTGATAACGAGGGCATAGAAAAGGGAACATATCGTTTGTAAGTTAGAAAAACAATTACAGGTACGAATAATGTACGAATTCTATGCGCAGAAGCGGTAACGGATGATATATGCTCAGAAAACGTAAGTGTAGAATCAAAAAAAACACCCAGGTCTTTAACAGATGACAAAGTAGATGTATATATGTTGTCAATATGATACTCTGAACGAATGAAATTTATCTTCCTAGTATAAGTGACAGAGCAGCGCTTATCTATATTGAGATATAGCTTATTGCTCTTGCACCAGGCAAAAATTATATCCAAGTTTCGCTGAATTATATCGACATCCGAAGAAGTCGCTATTCTATGATAAATTTTTATATCGTCAGCATAAGCCAAAACAAGACATTGAATCGTGCTAATAAGATCGTTAACAAATAGATTAAATAAAAGAGGACCCAGATTCGAGCCCTGTGGTACACCAGATGATGACACATACTGAAGGGATCTGAAGCCATTATAATAGACATAGTTCTGGCGGTTTGACAGGTAGGATTTAAAAAAGCATACTAGTGCGTTATCGAAGCCCAAATAACTCAGTTTGCGGAGCAATATTAAGTGGTCAATACTGTCAAAGGCACTTGAGAAATCCGTGTATATCACATCCAATTGTCCACCCATGTCCAGCGTCTCAGCTATTTCTTGGGATAATGTGGTTAAATTGGTGATTGTTGATCTTCTTGATGTAAATCCATGCTGGTGGAAGGACATACACGATTTGGTGAGAAAGGCGACTCGTTCATTAATAATTGATTCATATATCTTTGCAAAAACAGGGATAATTGCAATAGGGCGGTAGTTGTTGGGGTTGTTAGCGTCACCTTTTTTAAAAACTGGACAGATCCTCGCAATCTTCCAATCATCCGGAAAGACGCAAGTGCGTAGAGCCAAATTGAAAATCTCACATAAAGGTTTAGCGAAAATAGTAGCACAGTCCCTCACCAAAAAACAAGGAAGGTTGTCATGTCCTGAAGTAGATTTATTTTTAAGTCGTTTACAATACCGAATGACTTCTTCAAGGCCGATATCCGAGACATGCACCAACGGATAATTAGATAGCGAATCAAGTAAGTCATCAATTACGCCACCACGCACGAAAGCACCAGAGAAAGCCAATGCGAAGGCATCAACAATGGCAGATGGTGTGTTATATTCCTGAACGGAATCATTAAGTTTACTTGGAATTCTACTAGTATATTTTTTTGATCTAACATAGTCCCAAAAGGAACGTGGATCAGTATATAACTTGTGTTGTATATTGTTATTGTAACACATATAAGCTTCAGAGATCTTGGCCTTAACTATTTTGCGTAGTCTCTCAAATTCTCGTCTAAAATACATGTCACCGGTTTTTTTCCACTTTACATGATAATACTTCTTAACTGATAACTCATTCTTTATATCAACAGTGAACCATGGCGGGTATTTTAAAGAATTAGAACTTCCAACTGACTTAGGCACCGACAAGTCGAGAATGCCATAAATTATTCCATAAAACTCATGTACTGCCTCGTTAACATCAGTACAACTTTTTAGAATGGACCAGTCAGCATGTAAGAAATCTGAATAAAGATTATTGTAATTGGCTTTATAAAAATTGTATCTTTTGTTATGATTAGATATAAAAGCTGGACATTTTGAAATTGATCTATATGTGAAACTTATACTCAAAGCAGGATGATAAGTATCTTCTGAGACAAGTGGTAGTGAGTCACGTTTTATTCCAATTAGATAATCACAGTTTGATAATACCAAATCAAGCATTCGACCGTGAGGATTTAAGACATAATTAAATTGAATAAGATTTGTAGATGTTTGAAATAGCAGGAATGAATTCAATTTGGCATCAGCATTCGTAGGATCCGCATAATTCGGCAGGTTAAAGTCGCCTACCAGTAAAACAGATTTATCCAAAATAAATATCTCAAGTAATTCAAAAAATTCTTCAAATAAATGCAAGTTAAGATCCAGAGGTATATAAACAAGGACAACATGAAGTTGCTTCAGGCCCAGAGTAATTCTCAAAACCAATACGTCCACCAGTTGTGTGAGCCGCCTAAACACAGTGGTGTCAAAAGATACACAAGCAAGGGAATCCCCAACAGCAGCCAGCACGCCGCCGCCCAACACTCTGCCGGTAATTATTGGATCACGATCACATCTGAAGACATTATAATGAATTGGAAAGAGCTCGCCGCTGGAGAAGGAGTCGGTAAGCCATGTTTCGGTAAGTAGTATTATGTCAAAGTGAGAAGAAAGAATCGCATTCAGAAAAGTATGTGTTTTTGTACGTAAGCCGCGAACATTCTGGTAATCTCCAAACAACAGATTCTGTTGGGCTGAGTTAGTTTTCCGAAATGACAACAACCCTTGGCACTCCATTTACATATTTAATTCTAAGGTTCTCCTCTCCTTTAGATTTATGTTCAGTAAGTTCAGCTTTTACTGCATTGAATAATTTCTGCTGAAATGGAGTACGGTCAGCAGAAATGAAAACGCCAGGATGTTCAGCACAATTTTTTAGTAGTTTAGATTTCTTTAACAACATAGAAACAGTATCAGAAGACGAAAAGGAGATTTTAATAGGTCTCTTAGAAACAGCTTTTGTGGGATCGAATTTGCTTAGTCTAATAGGCTTCATATTTTCGGGAACAGCAGCACCCGCATAACGAAACACCTCACGCACAGCAGATAGATCTGCATCCATTCGCTCCTCCTTAGAGTTCGATTTTGATTCAGCCATACCGTAGACAATGATGTTCCTTCGACGACGTTCGCGCTCAAGTACCTCTTGTATGATTTCTTCAGACTTAGTCAGAGCTTCGGCGGCGGACACAACAGGAGCCGTGGCTGCCAACTTTAAGTTTTTTATATCTTCTTGTAACGTTAATATGAGAGATCGCAAGTCAATGGCCCCTACAGTCCTTACAAGACCAGAAAATACCAGTGGTAGGTCCAAATCTCTTCAAATCAGACCTCGTTGCCTCAGTACAAGTGCTTTTAAAAATTGAACATTGAATCCCTATACCTAATGAAAATTGACACATACGGTATATGTATGTACAACATATAGATACCGCGCTGTGAGGTATTACATACATATGTATAAACTGATTCGCTATGGCTAATGGTAATTGACACAACCGGTATACACATTCATCATTTGCTTACCATAAATTAATTCTTTATACACTGTCATCTATAATTATTTGATCGCTCGAAACTATACGCAAAAATAAAGATATACTAATTGAAAAATAAATTCTGTATTTATCCTCAATAATGTATTCTTGAAAACAAACAGAGGAATAGCTTTAGTATATCAAACAGTATGATTAGAAAAGGATAAAAATGAGTTTAGTATTTTTTCTAATTCGGTGCTATAAAGTTCACTTCACGACATCCGTTGTGGTTATATAAGGTCTAACACTGCTTGTATTTCTTAACGTTCGCGGCAATTGTGCATTCTTTACTTCAGCGCACGCTGATTTTTTTTTTTTTTTTGAAGTTGGTAACATAAAATACGGAAGCAAACCACGCTTAAATATCAAATATAAATGTTTAATGTAACAAGTATGTGCAGTAGAATTTCTCCAAAGAGTAAAGAAGACACTTGCTAAAATTTTATTTAGCCTAATAACAACAAATCATTAAACAGAGTTGGATGGTAAAATTTCTAATGCTATGATTGAAATTTTCTTCTCAATACCGCCGATATTCAAATATTTAAAAGGCTCTAGTCAAAAATCATGATAACCAACTTCAAAAAAACTGGATTTCAAAAATGTTCGGACAAAACATGTCTCTTAAGTCTTTTTGAACTTTAATATTATATTAAAAATAGTATAAAATACACGTTTCATAAGACGTTTGCGCACTCGTTCTTTAGTTTCATGAACTTGAACGCTTACGAAAAAATCATGCCTTATGAAACTTGTATTTTAATATACTATCTCTACTTCTTTCTAGTAATTGCAGCAGACCATTTTTCCAATAAGACAAAAACTGAATCAATTATTTACATAATTTCGAGGAATCTGAATCATCACGATAATCAGTTATTCCATGAAGACTGTTTGTACGAAATTCTCCAAATATATGAGGAGGAAACTTGAAAACTTTTTCGAATTATAAATTGTTAACAAATCGCTTAATTATTATTGCAAGTTACTACTCTATACAAACTGATATTAGGCCGTGAAAACTGTAAAACAATAATAAAGTAAGTTTTATTTGTCTTTTATTAAAGAAATATCTTTGATTGTTTTTTGCTGAAAAGATCTTATTAACTTTGGTGGCTTAGATTGTGCAGAACGAAATAAATCATTCAATATCTAAATAATTTTTGTTTGTCTATTGGTAAAATATAAAAGCCGCTATAGTTTTTACACTTTTCTGTTCACACAAAATTTTCTTCTTTTATTTAAGTACTTTCACATTTCTTTTCATCTAAATGATCTTGATCACTATGCTGAGATATTATGGTCAACAATTATTTTAAATCAGGCTCATTCGTCTGGTCTCACCACCCAATAAGATGACTGAATTGCTCAAGCTATCTATTTCTTTGTTGTATTGATAACATTTTCGGTAGGTCGATTTGTTCCGTACGTATTCGAGGTTTTAATAAAGTCTTGAATTTTTTATATTGTAGCGTTTTCGGGTTCGCAATAAATAACTCGTGCAAATGTTTTAAAACTGTCTGTATATTTACACACTTAAAACTAATCACTCTATAAAAATATAAAATACATAAATGTAACGCACTTAAAACTACTACGAATAAATTAACACACGTATTTATTTCTACACTACTATTTATATATGTAATATTTATGTAATAAAACTGCACCGCTTATACTTATTTTAACTGTTCAGTAAATACCGCGCGCGACTACTATTGAAATGAATGAATGAATTCCTTATCCCACCGGCGGCATTTATATGGGTAGACAAAGACTCTGGAATTTACGAGAAATCACTCGCTTCATTCTCGATAGCTCGAGAGACTGTCTGTCGCCTACGCAGTGGATGTATAGATGATTTATGATTTATTTACGGTGCGTCGCGCCAATGTTTACTTCTCTGTGGGCTTGTTTCGTTACAATATTATATTATCAGTTTTATTCATTACGGTAGAGAGTCTCTATTTCTACTTTTTTTTAGCAAATTAAAGAATTCTTGATGTTTACCAAGTGTACATCTGTATCCAATTTTCCAACTTTATCTTTGTTGGAGCCTATATTCGACAAAATAATTTACCAAGAAGTATAAAGTTAATTCATGGAAAAATATCCAACTGTTCCGCCGCTGAATATAAGAAGAGGTGTCGGCACCACACGACTTTCTTGTACTTATTTGCGTTCCGAAATGTGTATATAAAAGTTGTTCCAAATTTAGTTTTACATTTTGTATCTTGGTAATAAAATAAACGTCTGAGTAAGAGTGTTCGAATTTTTAAAAATTCCGTATACAGAAATGATCGTAAATCCACCTCAAAACTTCTATATGATTGTCTGCTTTGTACTGAGTAATTAATTAAGTAAATTTCAATTAGAAAAATTTACCCAGGGTGAGACGCGAACCCATTCCTGCCAATTGCTAGTCAGGTGCGCTACCACTACGTTACCTGGGCAGTGGATTCGAGTCTTCTAAATCGTCTTGAAACATCTCAAGAAGCAGACGTAATTATATATATTACCGACAGTACGGAAAAATATGTAAATTTTAAATAATTTTACACCCCCTTAAAATATTTTTACTCTCAGTAAATTTCTATGTCCAGTAGCAGGATACACAGAAGAGACATATGCTTGCAAAAGGTTCCATAGTTTTTATTTTTGGATATGTTGTACAGTTGGGGGTGCAAATGAAGGAAGTTTCTGACCTTGAATTACCTTGGGGCAGCCGATATGTTGGACGAGTGTGCAACATTTCAGTTTTTTCGAAATATCTCTTTACGGGTAGGTCCTACACCTTTAATCATTGTTAGATTTGACAAAATTCCCTACTGCTTTTGTTTGAAATATTGTTTCGTACAGCAAATAGATAGTGATCTGCAGAAGGATGTAAATTAAACCACACGGCAGAAGTGAAAACTTCATCAAGGCGAGGTTAATAATACGAAATCCAACTTTTTTTTCGGTCTATATTACATTAGGGTCATCCTGCATCGACGAATTCAGTTGCTGAGATTTAGTGTGCTTCTTTTGACGATATTTCTTCACGCGCCTTTTCGTTTTAATTTGTCATCGATTTGATTTTCTTCATCCATCCTGTGTAACAGAAAAGAATTAAATGCTTATAAATTCGTATATAATGAGCAAATAAAGCAGTGCTCTATTCTCAACGTTTCTGTTTTGCATTGGTATACAAATTATAGTAAATGAGTGTGGACGTTATTTAACACCCGGAATATACTGATCAGTTTCCGAGTCATCTATATCATTTTAATAAACATGCTAAAACTTACCTGAGCGCGAAATATATTATATTATTATAGAGATAATGTCTCATACACACACAACTAATTTTTTGGTTAACCGTCCGCGAAGTTACCAATTAGCGAACGCAACACAGTCCGCGAAATACAATTTATTTCGCGGCTCTTGCTATGGCAGCGGCCGCTATATATAATCGTGTGGGTGTACGGACAACTTTAAAGGGTTCCTCGACGGAGAGATGTTCCGATATGCTTCTGCGTTGGTTCGGACGCATGTATATATATATATAAATAGACAATATGAATACTCGCTTACGAGTCCCGCGCTGGTCTGATGCTAACGTGCCGGCTTCTCACCCGTGCGGCTCGGGGACATGAATTTATTTATTCATTTAAATTTCAATTTAATTGAAATTAAATACCTTTATATGATATACAGTAGAACGTCGTTTATCCGCACGTCAATCATCCGCAACGTCAATTATCCGCACACCTCAAAACAAAAAACACTGCTCCCGCCACCAAGCGTCATCGTGCGTAGAGTGAGTTTCCTCGCTGCAAGTCATAAGTTGTTCAGTTGTTACGTCGAGATAGTAGCGTATACGTACAGTACCTACAGTACATATCTTTTTCACAGTAGAATACTGAGTGAATGTGTATAAAGACTGCATATTAAATTTTATGATTGGTGTGTAGTTTTTCTGTACAGTCAAACTGTGATTTCGTACATTAGTAAGCATGGCTTCGACGAGTGGTGATCAAGGTAAACGGAATCGGAAAGTTGTATCGATCGAGAAAAAGGTAGAGATTATCAGAAGACTCGATAACGGTGAGAGTGTCGACGCCTTAGTAGCATGTTATAAGATCGGAAAAAGAACGGTATATGATATTAAAGCCCGAAAAGAAGAAATTTTGAATTATGCATCGAAGTTAGATAGCGAAGAAGGATCTAAAAGAAGAAAAACTATGAGAACGGCACAGAATGAAAAGCTAGAGGAAGCTGTGTTTCTGTGGTTTGTGCAGAAAAGGAATAAAGGAGATCCTATTTCTGGACCTTTGCTATGCGAGCAAGCGTTGTTAATGAATGAAAAACTGGGTGGTTCTCGCGATTTTAAAGCAAGTACGGGATGGCTGAAGAATTTTAAAGCACGCCATGGTATTCGTGAGTTGGAGGTTCAGGGTGAACGTTTATCGAGTGATTCGGGAACCGCTGAAAATTTCAAAATCAATTTTTTGGCTTATCTGGAAAAAGAAAATTTATCCCTTGATGACGTCTATAATGCGGACGAGACAGGTTTAAATTGGAGATCCTTACCTCGCAAGTCACTCGTATCACAGCGGGAAAAATCCGCTCCTGGTTTTAAAGTAAGTAAAGAACGTGTGACAGTTATGGTGTGTGCAAATGCGAGCGGTACTCATAGACTGCCTCTTTTAATGATTGGTAAATCTAAGAATCCACGATGTTTTAAAAATGTAAAGAACCTTCCTGTACGTTACAAGTCTCAAGCAAGTGCTTGGATGAACACTGATGTGTTTTATGACTGGTACAAAAATGATTTTATTCCAGAAGTGACGAAATTTAAAGCAAAGGAGGGAAAACCCGGAAAAGTAATCCTCTTACTTGATAACGCGCCGTCCCATCCAAATTTGGAGCTATTGAATGCCATTAACGAGAATTTTGAAGTGAGATACTTGCCTCCAAATGTTACAGCTCTGATTCAGCCAATGGATCAAGGAGTAATAGTGAAGGTCAAGAGAATTTACAGAAAAGACATGTTGCGTCGTTTACTACAGTCTGTAGATGATGAAGAAAGTGTGATTTCTTATGCAAAGAAACTCAACCTCAAGGACTGTTGCTATATGATAGCGGATGCTTGGACCTCTTTGACGAAGGAAAATCTGCGAAGCGCGTGGAATAAGTTGTTGGCAAGAAGAGAAGAAGGTTCTGAGAACGAACGCGATACTTTTGAGCAGGACTTGAACGAAGTGATGGATGAGTTATTCCCCGCAATTCCTGGATTTTCTGATTGTGATAGAGAAGACGCACGGATTTGGTTGGAGAGTGAGGATGATGCTGGTTTTCAAGTTTTGAGTGATGATGAAATGATAGCCGTAGTGCAAGAAGAGAATAAGGCTGAAGAAGAACACTCAGATCATGAAGAAGAAAGAGGACCAAGTCACCAAGAAGCCTTCACTGCATTAGAAACTGCACTATTGTGGTATGAAAAACAGGCGGAAAGTTGCCCGACACAACTTCTTTTATTAAAGAGGATGAGAGATTTGGCGGCAAAAAAAAGACGTGGTTATCTCGTCCAAAAACAAATTTCAGACTACTTTGTGACACTGTAATTGTCAAAAATAAAATACATACTGTTTGTACTGTACGTGTTTTTCTGCATTAAATTAAACGCATGTTCAATTATCCGCAAAAATCGTTATCCGCACAACCCTTGGTCCCAATTAATGCGGATAAACGACGTTCTACTGTATTTCTCTCGTACCCTTAGTCTACTCGAGCCGACTTTACCTGAACGAGCGTTACATAGCCGAGCGTGACGGCTCAGTCTTGTTCAGTGCCCACAATCAACGCAACGCGCCCAAAGAAATTTACAGTTCAGAAATTAAAACATTCACAACAAACAAACATTCAACGCATTTGTTTTAATTATTTCGTCTGAATTAAGACAGTATGATAGTCTACTATCATTATAAAAGGTAGAAGCAAACTACTACCATCACGGCAGCACAATTCTGCTCTAAAAGATAGTATAAAAACAAACTTATTAAATTTGAATATTGAACAAAAATATTGTTCAAAATACCTCCATCCACTTGTCAATACATAACACATAACAAACCAATTAGGCCATTGTACACCGTGTGTTCTGTCCAGACATGCATAGATCGCAGAGCACCCTTTGGCTTTTAGCAAGGACGCTTGTAGTACCTCGTGTCCTCTGTGGTGTCAGTAGAAGTGAAAATATAATATAGTCGCATAGTGAGTTTTACAGTCCAAATCAATTGATTTTCCGTTGTATTCATAAGTAATTCCGATATCGTCAATATAAAGTTCTGTTGTCAACAGGACATTTTTAATCTCCAAATGAAATTTTATTATTCAAAATAAAGTCCGCTATGATCAAAAGAAAGGACGGTCACTGTCAGTTCATTTCATTTTGGTGAATACATTTAAAAAGTATGGTTTACAATAAAATCAGTAACGAAAGAAGATGTTTAGTAATAGAAGTGTTTAACAAAAACCAAGATAAAACTTTGAAAAATTTAAGCACAGCGTTTGATGTTAAATACGATACGGTTCGAAAAATTGTTACGCACCTAAATCTTTAAGTCGCGAAGTAATTGAAGATTAATCGTGTTTTAGTCTGTTATTTGGTAGAACATTTGTATATATTGTGTACATAAATTTATGTGTTATCTTAACATATGTATAAAAAAAAGTGTTACTCATCAAATCCATTTTCTTATGTATTTAGGTAAACCGTCCTTTCTTTTGATCATAGCGGACTTTATTTTGAATAGTAGGACTTTCATTTGGAAATTAGAAATGTCCTGTTGACAACCGAACTTTCTATTGACGATATCGGAATTACTTATGAATACAGCGGAAAATCAATTGATTTGGACTGTATTTAATATGGCTACTTCCGAAGTTACAAGTATGTTTCATATGGAACAAAAATTTGGACGAAGGTATAACACGTGTTGTGAAATAGAAAAACATACGAAATATTCCGAGAGTGCAGTGTAAAATGCAAGAATATCGATTCTTGAGAAACTCAACGCAAGTGACAGTGCACACCGCATGTTTTTATCATTGTTGATTAGAAACTGATGGGAGCGTATATTCGTCGAGGAGGTGACGTGACTCGGACGAACGTAGATTTACTGCGCCATTTTTTGATTGTAAAAAACCATTGCTTCTCGTGCGCGAAGGGATTACAGAGAAATTTTGAAAAAGTAGAAGAGTAAGTCGGTATCAAATCCGAATATGGTGTATGAAGTACGAAAGTTATAGGTGAAAAACGCAATTCTGAAGGCAGCTGAGAATCGTATAAATGACCAATGGGTTCGGGACGTAATAGACGGCTTACAACGCGCAATAGACTTAGTTGCAGTGGAAGGGAGGTATCATCTTTCTGTAGGCCAAAGTTCAGCAAACCACTTGTACCGTCGAGAGAAAGACGAGGATATATTCTAGCTACAGGTGTCGATGAAGCGATGGATTACATTTTTACATTCCCGCCGAAAATTTCAATGAATGTCAAATCGACTTGGAGGAGTTCTTTCATAAAATCGAGGGAGATTATCGTCCGGATATACGAACGGTGAAAGCATGCGGAGATGATTGTTTCATTGTTGAAAGTGCCAAACGATCGCTTGTCGTATGTTTTCGAAATACAGGATATAAAATAGTCAAAGATAATAAATATAAATATATAAATATAATAAACATCAAATTTGATCTTGCGAACTGCCTCCGACTTCGGATGCGGCTAAATAACACTCCTATCGCACGTACTTTCAAGTCCAGACATGAAAAGGATTCGACAAAAATTCACAAGAGTGGGGTTGGAAACGTAGCAATGAAGGACTTACTCCTCAAAAGCAACTATGGATTCAGCAATTCAGAACTTGCTCAAATGTCGGTCTTGCAAGTGCAAAAAAAGGATGCGGCGCGCCATGTGGGTGCAGGAAGGCTGGTCTGAAGTATTGATTATTTGCTCACATCGTAGTGGACAGTCTTGTGACAATGCACCAGAACTGACAATCGACCGCGGGGACGAGGAGGATGAGTTATCCATGGTGGGTCAGATTAGCGAGAACCTTCAAAACGTCGAATTGGTAAATAATACACTAAAAAATATTTAGTCTTTAGTGGTCCACTCGCAGATTTTCTCAATATTCTTTTTTTAACAGTGTAACAACGTGGGACCGTCGAAGCGCAAAATATTAGTATACAGGGTGTATTTATTTATATCGGTTCACATCTCTTGGCATGTTATTAAAAAGAATAATTTTAATAAAAAAGCCTTGATAAATATTGAAAGACTTCATATTACCTACTTCACACGAAATAATTAAAACAAATCCGCTAAAACGAGCTTTTTGTGAATGTTTAATCTTTTTTTCCTTACTTAAAGCGCTACATCTCGCTATCTATTTGTCGTACAAAAACATTTTTGAGACAAAAGTAGTAGGGAATTTTGTCTAATTCAAAAATGATTAGAAGTATTTTTACCGTAGGACTCACTCCTGAAGAGATATTTCGAAAAAACTGTAATTTTGCATCATCCGTCCAATGCTGTCGACTACGCTGAAGGTCATCCAAGGTCACAAACTTGGATCCTTCATTAGAACCCACAAATGTACAACGTATCCATATAGATAAAAACTATGGGACCATTTGCAACCTCTGCAGACTGCCCTGCTACTGGAGGAGTGTCTAGAATGCATCATTTAGAAAATATGTATTTGAAAAAAAGGTTCTTTTTGATAAAAGTAAAAGTATTACCTCCGGTCTGAATTTTAAAATTTATGCAAAACTTGTTCCAAATCTATCTCTAAATACGTTTGCATTTATAATAAATCTGTATAATAGAATGCATAACGTGCGAGATATTCGCAAAAAGCTGCTATTCGATAAGAGTAAATAAAGGTGATACTTCCGGTCTGAATTTTATATTTTTGTATATACGAACATTGTTCCAACTCATGCTCCAAGTACTTTTGTATTCTAGATAAATCTGTGTAGAACACATAATTTGCTAAACATTCGCACAGCACTTTTTCAATAAGACAAAAATACCTACTTCCGGCAGGAATTTCGAAAAATATTTTGAATTAATGTTTTAAAAATACACTTTTTAGTATTTCTGTATTTTCTTATAAATTTTTCTAAAGGTAGTAGTTGACAAAAGTATTAGTAAATTCTGATTTATTTACTGTAGTAAACTACTACTTCCGGCCTAGCGACTTTACTGAAAGTCTAATCAGATCTCAAGAGCAAGATTTATACTCGTAAATACAAAGGTTTGCTGTCGTGGTCACACCCACACACACAGAGAGAGACTCAGACATGTTTGCAAAAATTACTTTTTAGGTATCAGGGGACTTAAAACGTGGTCATTGCAAAAATCTCAAGGTCGAACATTTTCGCTATCACAATACTTCCTTGTACTACGTATAAGAAAGTAAGAAATAGGATTTCGAGTGTGTGTTTGATATTCAGAAAAACCTGCTATGTTCGTCGCCGTAGTATGCTTATCTTGGAGAAGCTAAACGAAGTTATAGATGACATCAAATTTATTATCGGAAGCATTCATTCATCAACACGAACGTTAGGATTGAAACTCTGAACAACAAAATGGGTTTCTGCACTTGGTTCCTTAACTTCACATGCAATAATGCCAGTACCCTAGGCACTGTATTCTTCAGTGATAGGGGTATGGTGCGACATTTCTTGTTAGAAAATTATCGATCCTTTTTACTTCACGGCGACTAATTATACAATATATTTTCAAGAATTAATTCGCCAGTTTATTTCGTCACTCGCACTGGAAGACAGGTTGTTGACAACAAGGTAAGACAATAGCACATGTATCAAATGCTACGCTTGACTTGTTAAAGAAATCTTTCAAAGATTGATATTCGAATAGTAGGGGGGTTGTGGCGTCACCGATCGCCAGATTTAACTCCAATGGGCCCTTTTATTTGACGTTATATCAAATATCGAGCATATAAGAAGAATCGATAAACTATAGCTGAGCTTTGATGAAACATTGAAGTAATTAATTATTCGCACCATTCTAGCTTTGGGCCCGAGAAAATATTCCGTAACTCGATCGTTTCCAAGGTGACCGGTTTGAATATTTATTGTAATATAGAAATTATTTTTTGTTCTTTGGTTAACATTAAAGCATATTTTTCGTTCGTGTTTCTTTTTCTCGATTTCAGTTTTGGGAATGACTGGAAGTCTGAAGGTGCTAGATCCGGTGAATAGGGTGGCTGGGACAGAATCTGGAATTCTAATTATCCAGTTCTCGAAAACATTGCGACTGCTTTGTGACAGCGCATTGTCGTGCTGGCATAACACTTCATTTTGAGCCATTGTGAGCCTTTTGTCGGTAATGGAAGCTGTCATGTTGTCTAGAAGAGCAGCTAACGTCGCATTGATAATGTTGCCCTTTGCGAGATAGTTGATTAGAAGTATCCACTTCATATCTCAAAATATCGTTGGCACTACCTTTCCAGCCGAAGTAAACACCTTAGCTTTTTTTTGAAGGAGGACTGCAACGATGCCTGATATTTTAGTTCATGCCTAATTCGACATGCAGAATGTGGTGCACACATTCAGTCGACATGCCCACAGTTTTGGCGATATCCTCATTTTCAATCTTCGGTCATATAACACATCACGAAGTTTTTCAACTGACTCTGGAATGGAAGTACATTTTGATTGTTCATAACTTTCTTCATCGTCCAGACACATGTCGCCACGTGTAAAACTAGAAGAACAAATCGTAATATCGTTGTCCAGTGTTTGCTGCATCCGTTAAAATCTGTCTTCTCTTAACCTTGAATAGCGATTTTATACATGTTACTTTCAGTAAACACATCTTATTTAAGAAATGTATCTGTCGAACGATATTGAAGAGTTAAATATCCTATTGTAAAAATTTTTGTTACACACAAACGAGTCTCACCTTTCGTCAAATCATCCTCGTAGAATGAGTAAGAGGGTCGCATGAACAACAATGGTAATAATAGAAATTGAACAACATGAGACTAAGCTTAGTTTGCGTTAATGCATAAGTTAACACTTTTAACTTTTATTAAAAAATTGGAGTCTTTGTTGCATAAAAATGTAGATTTTAGAATATATAGGCTGTATTACACTTATCAAGTTCTTGACCAAGAAATTGTCGGCAAGTTCTTGATCAAGTTATTGTTGTCCTTGGCTGTTTTGCACTTATCAATTTCTTGACCAAGTTTTTAGGTGAATTAGCAGTACCAATAGTGCAAAAATACGAAATAAAAAAAAATAATAAAGTTACCGAAGATTTGTGTTTGATATTGAATGTAAAAATAACTGCACAAGAGATACAAAAGAAAATAAATAATTTACGCATACAATTCTTTCAAGAAGTATCAAATTAACAGTCATCTTAAACGTTATTCTAAAATGGAGTTTGTGTTTACATTTTACACAGTTGGCAAAAAAACTTTATAACATGAATATTACTAGAAATCACTAAAAACCTGATCAAGTTGAGAAGAAAAATAGAACATGTTCTAAAATCACCAAGTTCTTGGCCAAGATATTGATCAAGTCGACTTGACAAGTGTAATACACGACTTGTCGTCAATTTTAACTTGATCAATAACTTGGTCAAGAAATTGATAAGTGTAATACAGCCTTAAAAATGTCAATAGATTATTTGCTCTTTATTTCAGCTAGTACTCTGAAGTTCCTTTTTTGCATGTATGATCTATGTAAAATCTATTATTAACCTTAAAAATTTCAGCTGCTACTTTTTGAGAAAATATAACATCTGAAGAAGTTCGTAATGCGTCTTTTGCATGGGTATATAAATTTACTGTAATTTATTTTACGTGATGCGCAGGATGTTTTTGCCTCGAATGTGCATACATGAATATCTACTTGCTGATGGATGTGTTTGCTTATAGTAATCACAAACCACTAGTTTAATGCAGTATTCTTCTAAGCATTTATAATCGCATGCGTGTATAGTTTCTGTATTTTACTTGATGCATAGAGAATTTTTGCCGCGAATATACGACTTTAGACAACTGTGCCGCGTAGTACAAACAAGCCCGGGAGTTCCAGTTTTTGAATGTTCACATTAAGAGATCTTCACATTATAGAGATTGCTGTATTTCAGCTCTCATGATCTAAATACAGATCTTTCACTTTTTTGTGTATAAAGCTATTTGAATAAAATTTTATGTTATATACGTTATTGATTTTTTCGACTTAGAACTTTTTTTTTTAAATCTGCAACTTGGAAACATCTTCCTTCATTTGTTCTACCGCCACAATCATTCCCAAATATTTAATTCACAAATCAAACATAATTTTATAATCATATGATCATGCTTACACCCAACTATAACATTGCCAATATGATGAAATAGCTTTAATAACCTGCAATAAATAAAATTCATATTCTGGTAAAGTTGATTATCAGTTTATTTCGATAACTTTCAAAATCATTTGTAAAAAATTCTTAAATTGCGATTATGGGATTGAAATATCAAATTTGACAATCATTTGCATTTTGATCAAGTTTTACGATCACATCTATCATTAACAATATATATTGTTACTTACGGAGTTGTAGAAAAGGATTTTCGAAATTTCTACGGCGTTTATTTTTATCAAAAGACAGTTTTTTTGCAGATACACTGAGTATATAAAAGTATTTCGAGAGACTTGAAACAGTTTTAGTATAGAAAAATTCCAAATACGGACCGGAAATGACACTTTTACTCTTGAGAAAAGCAGTTTTTTTTGCATATATTCCGCCAATAATACATTCCGCGCATATTTATTAAGAGGATAAAAATCTTTATAAGTTAGTTTGGAACATCTTTTATATAAATACTTCGAACTACACATACATATAAGCAAGTGGTGCAGTGCTCACGCTTCATTTATTCCATTTCTAATAAAACTTGTTAGGTTTTACGCAATTTTTTAAGCTTCGTGTGAATTTTCATTTCATATGCCCTAGTTCTAGAATTGATTAGAATTGGGGAAAAGAACAGTTGAAACAAACCCGAAGCATTAAAACATTACAGAAAACTGGAAATGAAATATTCATTTCCAACTTTACGTAACGTTATCAACTGGACTGACAGTACAATATTTTTATTGATTAAATTGCATTTTTAGAAGCCCTAAATTCTATTTCCTTTTTTTTTGCAGGTTTTTCTGTGATTGTGGTGCTGGCACATTAACAAATCAGTGTCAGTTACAAGGTGAACCAACTCAAGACACAGACACTCTTTACGATTCTGCTGCTCCAATGGAATCACACACACTGATGGTTAATTAAGATGATCGAACTTCCAATTAAATGTCTTAACGATTCAGTGTTTATGGTGTTCAAATATGTACAAGATATAAAACAGAGTTCGTAGTGTAAGTGTCCAGTGAATTTGTACAACACAGCAAGTGCTTGTTTTAGTAAACATTTTATTTAAAAGTGATCCGTTTTGATTAATTTATTTTGCACAAAAATGTTTTTACAGAATTGTTAATACTGCACTTAATGGGCAGCAATAGTTAAGGCATGACTGAGTTTTTATGTATACACACATAGACACAGACAATCAAAGCAGGCTTCCATAAATTTAATGTGTTAGCATTACAAATTTCCAGATTCGCCTAGAATGCTTAATGATTTCCAAATGTGTTTTCTTTTAATAAAGGGAACAGATCTTTCTTTTTCTCGAATACGCTCTAATATATATATATTTATATAAACTTTTGTTTGTTTATTTATGTTTACTTACACCCCTTTAAAAATATGCAATATTTGTTAAGTAATATTTACATTGTTTATTATCAGTGTTATTTCTTTGTTCATCACATAAAATGTTAGCCTATTAATATTTTTCGGTTTTATGCTACTTTTTCATGACATTATGCATTACTATTGACTCTGAATGATCCATATGAATCATACTTTATAATTTTTCATTATAACTGGATTATGATTAAGATTTATATAGAGTATGAATTTTGAGTTTTATTCTAGAAAATACGAACACTGTAGATACTATTTTTAAAGGTAACCAAACCATATCCCATACTTAACCTATTCAGAACATATTTTATGACAGAATCTCATGTGAATCTCCAGCTTGCATTTGAGAATTACCGGCAAATAATAACATTTGTTTAAAATCATCGTAAATGGAGAAATGTATAAAAGTGTTTCTATTCAAAGTATGACCATCTAGAAAATGTACAGTAACCGTAATGTGATGTGGCAGTGTTCTACTCATACTAACTATATTTTTCAATCACTATACGTTTACTGTATATTCGGGTTGTACATTAAGCACAATATTCACAAAGAATATAAAGAAGAGATAGCGTTTATGCGCATTTGTATATGTTAAAGCTTAACAAAGTAATTTTACCTAGCCTACACTTGATGTTAAATGAGTTTGATATGGACAAACACTATTTAAAACTTAATTGATGCCTTTAAACAAATGTTTTTCTCCTCTGAAACAGTAAGGTCAGTGATAAATAAGTTCATATATAGATTAGATACACCTGCATATAAGACATGTAGCAAATAATATAAAAACTGTAGAATACTTTGTATAATAACTACATAAATATGCAATTGTTTCATGTGTATAGTACATCATGTCACTAATGTTAATATTTGTTTTCCTTTTTTAAGTTTGTATCGCCTTAAAATTGATGGCAGTATGTTTATTGTTATATACATATATATATAAATTGGTAGATGTATTTTTATTTATTTTTTATATAGTTCTAAGCGTGCTTTAAAATAAAATCGTACACCTTTTCTTAAATGAATGAGGATTTTGTTAAATTTATATACAATTCACACGAAAAGTGTTTTTCCTTTGTTTCTGCTCTAAGCATTGTTTATAGTATGTTCTTGTTTAATGAGAAAGAAATGAAATAACCATAATTTTATGTTTACGTGATGTATTAGTGAACATAGCTTTAAAATTAATAACTATTGTAAATATATTGAAATGAAGATAGATGTGTGATAGATAACGATTGTGTATATCGTATGCAGAATTTGAATGATATCATTTTGTGGTGGTATCTTTAATTATCAGTATTTTTCATTCTATTTTCTATTCCATTGTGTAAAAAAGTTTGTTTGAGTGATTAGAGTGATTAAAAGAAGTTGCAGTTGCTGTGGTATTTTTAAGAATATCTATGTTGTAATATTTTTATTTTCTACTACACTTGTTAATACCTTTAAGTGTGAGGCATAGGAGAGGCAATCATTTTTGTTGTGATATGTATTTTGAACAATTATATTAAAAAAAATATGTATACATGTTTGAATTTTGATAACAGTACTAGGAAGATACTACAATCAAAAACTATTTTCATATTATCCTTAAAAATACGATTGCAACTATTTATATGTATTATATTAAAGAAATGTGTATATGTGTATCTATTTTGTACATACAATGCAATTCACAATTGTAACCAAGAGCTTTCGTTACATGATTTCAAATACATATAAGCAAACAGCACGAGACATATTGTCTAATTGAAGTTTGCTTTCTGTTATATACATACATACATATAAATTATATATATTGTACATATAATAGGAGAATGTGCAGTTTTTTTCACAGACTGGTGCCATATATATACTATTTACAAGGTGAATCAATGAATTGCAATTCCCATGTAATAAAATTCATCAAACTATGTAATATATGATGTAATGATAAAAAGGTATATTATACATAGAAACCTTAATGTTATATTTATTTTAGAAATTGTTTTTCATTGGTGCACATTGTATAGTTTTGGAAATTGTAATGAGAACTATTTATATATAGTTGGATAGGGAATAGTTAAAAGATTTTTTAAGAAATATTTTTTTTGACTGATGAGTACTATAAGCAAATTTCTAATAAATCTTGCCTTTTCATCCCATGCATAGCAATGTGTGCACAAACTTTTTTCCAGACATTCAAGTGAAATGTTGTGATGTCCAAATCCTGAAATTATCAATGATATTAAAAGTGTTGTATTCGAACATGTGTATGTTAATTAGCATTTTTCTTTATTGTATGAATAAAAATTTATATAATCAACATGATTGTATTATTGCTATGATTTCATTTGTTTTTGGGTGTAAAATCTTTTTGACAAAGGCAACAATCAAGTTCAAGCAATAGAGTGTATTTGCAAATTATTTTTAATGTACTGATATACATATTGGTTACGTCAAGTTGGGCAGGTGGGTAACTCAAAGTGTATCAACAAGGTTTAAAGGAAAAGCTAAGCTGTTTAATATATAGTTCCTGTTATTTTATAGATATACTTTTCAGTATAATAAGCAGAGACGGGACACAAGTGGCCGATGACTCATCGCCCATGGGCGCACTATTAAAATTTTGTATATTTAATTTTATTTATATAATTGGATAACAAGTGGGTGGTGATCTATAAAATACAAAATACATTTATTATTTGTTCATTTTGTAGTTCAAATCGAGTAAACTCTCCGTACTTTATTTATCTTACGAAATATAAAGGAAATAGAATAAATTTTAACAACTCACGCTTCTACTTACGCCGATGAAGAAAGGAATTTTACAGTAAAATCGACTTTTTTGCTGTCCGCTTTCTTTACGAAAACAGATGTGCAGTTCACCGTATGAATACAACTATTCGGTAACTGCGTGATGTTATACACTACTTCTATTGTCCTTCGTAATTTCGGCCTGGTACGTCCGGTCTATAATAATGAGTATAGAACAAACGCTAAAGGTTGATGACTCATGGCCCATGGGCACACTAATGATATTTTCTATTTTTAAAAAGTTTTAATTTTATTTATATAATTGAATAACAAGTGGGTGCTGATCTATAAAATTCAAAATACCTTATTATTTGTTCATTTTGTTGTTCATGTCGAGTAAAGAAGTATTAATATTTACTAGCAATACTTTCTCAAGGTTCTCTTCTGTAAGATTTGTTCTCTTTTAATAAAGTACATCCTTGTAGATAGAAAACGTCCTTTCTACATCGCAACTGGTTATAGGTGCGCACTGGAAATATTCTTTTATTTCAGAGTATTTAGCAGTTAGATTTTGGGTCATTGTCTCCATACACAATTGCCGCAATGTTATTATCTCTGGATTTCTATTAAAAACTGCGTCTAACTGATTTTTTAAATTTGGGATTTGTGTTAGTTCCTTGCACTCAGAAATACTTTGAACATCGTCATTTAAACATGTAACAAAATTTTGTAAACTATCGGAATTCTCTGCATAAAAACTAGTAGCTTCCAACCATGTTCCCCATCTAGTTATTACTGGCGAGGCAGGTAGTGACAAATATGGAAGTTTTTCCCTGTAAAGTGCTTTTCTGAAAACTTTTAAAAGCGGATACAAGTCTATCAACTCCGGATGGGTGTCTCTGATATATTCACAGATTCTGTGGAGAGCATGTGCTACACAAGTAATATGCAGCAGATACGGATATGTTTCCTTTAATAGTCTGTCTGTTTTTACCATATATGCGACACTGTCACTAACAAACAAAGTATTTTTTTTCCTGTACCTGTCGTCCGAATGAAGCATTTTGTGCAAATTCGCGTCAATGGTTTTAGCAACTGTTTCCGCATCAACTGTATTTATAACTAGATGCTATTACATATGCGTGATATGGAATAGTTGGATGTAGTACACCAGCTACAATATTTACCACACAGCGTCCTAATATATCGACAGTTTCGTCGGCACTTATCCATAGCACAGAGAAAGAAGCAGAGAGCCCATAAGATAGGCTTTATTGTAGCCCTTCAGTTTTAGTTCATTTAAGGAAAATAGAGGACACTACGATTTAGAATTTACCATTATTTTATATTTGAACCACATGTTTGCTGGAAAAATGAAATTAAGATTTGTTATAAGTTACCTTTTAAGTTTAACTAACCGACACCAGATAACGATATTGGGGAACTTGAATTAAGATCTATTTTCTATTTTTAATATTTAACAAGAATACAATCTCCTTATTCATCTCATCCCAAACATATTTAGCCTAACAAAGTTATTGCAACTATCAAAAAATGTTTTAAATCAAAGTTGCACCAAATAATATTTTTATTTAATTATCTAAAGTTTAGACTTGCGATATTTCAGCTAATCTTTAAAATGCGTAATATGGTTATGATATTAATATAGTAATGGTGTAGTGTTTCGATACTGGTTTAGTAGTAGTATTTATTGTCATCAATAAAATTACATGACATGTCAATAAAAGTCACAAATAATACACATCGTTACATACAAATAAAAGAAATACAGAAAGGGAAATATATAACCGACTGTTGTAGATACACAAGCAAACATAAGATCCGACAAACATAATACGCAATAAAAAAGAGTCAGTCTACAAAGTTAGAGTCGAGGTACTCACTGATATCATAAAAAGTTTGTTTTGTTAAAAGTCTCCTCACAGCCTTGCTGAATTTTCTCTTTGACATATCTTTGATTGTCCCTGGAAGGTGGTTGTATAACTTCACTCCCCAGTAATCCACCCCTTGCTGAGCGACACTCACTCTATGGTGCGGAATTGCTAGAGAACACTTGTTTCTTGTATCGTAATTGTGTAGTTCTTCATTTCTTGTGAAACGCGACTGATTAGAATGGACAAATTTCACAGAGGCGAGTATATACACATTGGTTATGGTAAGTATATTTTCCGTTTTAAACACTTCCCGGCAAGACTCCCTATATTGTAGGCCACAGAGAGTACGTATCGCTTTTTTCTGCAGAACTTGAACTCGTTCAGCGGCAGATAAGCGCCCCACACAATGACACCATACGATGCTACACTATGAAAATTCGCATAATACGCACTTCTCGCAGCCCGGTAGGTTGACACATTTCTTATTGTTCTTATAGAGTAAATAGCTTGACTTAGTTTTTTACAGAGTTCCGTTACATGACTGCACCAAGTAAGTCCATCGTCCACACGTAATCCCAGAAAATCGACTTCTTGCTTATTTACTTTGGATATTCCATTAAAAGTGATACTTTGCGTTTTGTCCTTATTTAATTTTAATTTATTTGCATTAAACCAACATTCTACAGACTGCGTAGTAGTTTCCATTTTAGGCTTTAAGTCATTCAAACATCCCTTGACTAATATAGACGTGTCGTCTGCGTAAAGGCACATACGGTTAACAACGATATTGTTCTCTAAATCATTCATATAAATTATGAATAATATGGGCCCTAAAATAGAGCCCTGTGGAACACCATGTGTAATTGAATTAATTTTAGAATGGTTTCCCTGCCACCATACCATTTGTCGCCTATTATTAAGATACGACTCCATTAGTTTGTGAGTATTGCCCCTTACCCCATAATAGGCAAGTTTTCGCAAAAGAATCTCATGAGAAACGCTATCAAACGCCTTACTCAGATCGTATAGAGTCATCTCAGCTGTTTCTCGTTTGTCCCTGGCTTCTAAGATTGCTTCCACCATTTCAATCATCGCCGTCACTGTTGACTTCCCCGAACGATATCCGTGTTGCACATCTGAAAACACTCGATGTTTTTCAAAGAAAGACACCAACTTTTCTTTGATAACAGTTTCAAACACTTTTGAAATTACAGGTAACACTGAAATAGGTCTATAGTTTTTGACACTGTCTTTTGCACCTTTCTTATGCAGGGGCACAACTTTGGCTATTTTTAATTCGTCAGGAAAAATCCCCTGTTCCAAACATATATTCACTATACATGCCAATGGGGCAGCAACCTCAACAGCAACGCTCTTTAATAATTGCGTACTTAAACCAAAGATGTCCCTTGATGATTTATTTTTTAGATTTTTAATAATACGCATCACGTCATCGGAATTAATTGGACAGAAAAAGCAAGAACTACAATAATCCATCTTTTTATTTTTAGCTAGAGTTAACGCCCCACTAGGATCTGTAGGCGCTCCACCTACACCACCAACATCTATGAAATAATCGTTGAATTCATCCGCTGTAATTTGTCAGTGAATGTGCACAATAAACCATCGTTAACAAACTAATAAATAACAACACAAAATATGCAGTTCTGAATAAATTGCTCAATTCTGTGAAGCATTTTTGTGGTTATATCTTTAAGGGTGTTGTATAGCAAACTAAAAATTTGGACGTCTTCGGCGCGGGTATCGGGGGGTAGTGCTCATGGGTGGGACTTGCCAATACCCCACTACCATGTACTGTTTTGCTAAATGCTATAGTAAAAATCTAAATTGCACAGTTCCCAGTTTATAAGTACCGCCCTTATGGAGCGATGCATTCGAAATGACATATGTCTGATGCGTTAAGTGCTAATTGTCTCTGTTCAGGCTACACATACTCTACGTAACGTAGGTGCTAGTAATATTTTGTATGATTTATTTAGTCTGGTGTCTTGGCGCTACAGGAATGTAGATCGTAAATTTTTTTAGTCTGGCATGTGTTCAATAAGTTAATATGTAAGAGGGAATTCTGATTAAAAGAAATATTGCTTAGTGCCTAAGAATACTATATAATAATAATAATATTTTGTTGAAAGGCACTAATGTCATCGTCTTGATTATCTTTTCCATTGGCCGTATTGAAAATCACAGGATAATTATTTATATCTATAATCTATAGGTACCATTATTATACAAGGTGGTCGGCAAGGTATCCGAGAAACCTCGTACATGAATTCAATGACTAATTTTAAGCAAAAATGTTCTTATTCACTTTTTCCGAATTCCTAACGGTTCTTGAAATATCGGTGTTCGAAGCTGTAATTAATTACTAGAGGGTTTAGAAGAAAATGTGATTTATTTTATGGAAAGCCTACGGAGCATTATTAAAGCAGCTCAATGTGGCCACCGCATTGTACAATGCATAACTAAATCTTCCGTCAGAGTCCTCGTTCCCAGTTGTAGT
The DNA here is from genome assembly GCA_963170755.1 of Amphimallon solstitiale. Lineage (NCBI taxonomy): Eukaryota > Metazoa > Arthropoda > Insecta > Coleoptera > Scarabaeidae > Amphimallon > Amphimallon solstitiale. The sequence continues at coordinate 77,265,904 of OY720676.1, read as the reverse complement.
TCTCCATATTGTTTTTCGCCTCATAAAATGTCATGAATCTTATGGATAAGCCGGTATTTTTAGGCTTTCCCCTTGAAAATGTAAGTGTCTAGATTTTTTCATGTCCCATATGAGAAAATCTAGTGGGTAGAGATCCGGAAATCGCGGTGGCTAAGCTATAGAACCACCACGACCTATCCATCGATTTGGAGACTGTTCATTGAGAAAATTAGTGACACCTCTTCCACAATTGGCCGGAGGACCATTATAAATAATGAAGTGTAGGCACCACACGACTTTCTTGTACATATGAGCGTTTCAAATTATACAAAATTGGAATTTGAATAATTTTTGTATAAAAAGATTCATAAAATTTATAGTTTGAAGCGCTCATATGTATAAGAAAGTTGTGTGGTGGCCACACTTTATTATTTTCGAATATCTTGCAAAGTGTGCATTCTATAGTGAATCATTAAGGAAACTTTTTAATTGCATCCCTTATATATTACAGAACATAAGAATACATACAAAAATTAAAAAGTGACGTATTAAAAAATTTAAGGCGAAGAAATAGAAGTATTTACAAGGGCAGGAGTTCTGGTTATAGCTTTTGAAAAGAATGTCGTTAATGTAGTATGCTTTGTAACTTGTAAAACTTCACTTATTGGCCGTTCAACTTTCGTGAACCGTTCAATATTTGAATCCATATCTTCTAGTTTTAGTAGTTTCATTCACTTTCCTCTACTGGTTCCTCTTCCGGGAGCCGTTGTACTTCCAACTCTATTAAATCTTCGTTTGTTAATTCTCCCTCAATATACTCAACTAATGCTTCAATATCCTCCACTTCAGCTTCTAAATTAAGTATGTTAGTAAGTTCCACTACTTTATGTATGGCATTAGTGTACTCGTCTTTGTCAAAATCTAAATTATTCGTGAACACTTTCTGAAATTTTACATTTTTTCATCCATAATTTTATCAAATTGCTCAATAAATTATTCCACTGCTTCGACGTCAACGCTTGCTGCTTCACCGCTAATACTTCTATTAAACTTCAGAGATCATTCGCGCCTTTGCCTGAATAATTAGTAGGCTCATCGGCATTCTATTTTGTATCTGGTCATCAACCAAATCGCGAGGAGCTTTTCCATCTCAAGAATCAGACCTTTCCGCTGCCTAGTTATTACGGCTCTAAAACCTGTCGATGATTTTAATGCATCTTTTACTTTAGTCCTGTCCTTCAAGATTGTTGAAATTGTTGAATGCGCCGGATCCAAGTCACGTGGTATCTCTTTAACTTTACTGCCATCTTCATTATCGCAGCGAGTACATTAGATAATTTGTAGATAATATTTTTTTTGTTAAAAAAATTTGTTGTTCGACCAACCATTTACACGGAAACTCCATTCAAAAACTTTTTGAGATTACCAAAAACCCACAAGGAGGGAAGGGGGGGTGCAACTGTTTGGTTTTAGAGTCGTCGCATACCCCACTAACGATTAATCAAATAAAATAGTCTCGCATATTTTTTTCTAAAAAAATACAGAATGACTGTACTATAATATCATGTATTGAATGGAATTTCATTATTTTATTATTATATATAAATTATTTAAAGTTTAATGTTTATTCATTATTATTATGTAACTACATCTGTAAAATAATAAGTCCTGTTTCTGTCTGTTCTTTATTTGCCATAACAGGAAAAGTAATCTAGCTAAATTTTTAAAATAAAAGATATCCTTTCGGAGCAATTTCTGGTTTACTTCAAATCTTTTTATAACTGTCCGAACCCTGAATCGTTTGAGAGTAATTTTTTGCTAGGTCGTAAATTGATCTTTTGAACGTCTACCAGTCTGGTACAATATCTGTACAGAGGAAGTAGGCACCATCTATATCCATCTCATTTTCTATATTAGTTTTACATTATTTTTAACTCACTTATAAATGTCAGTAGTATTTTATCTGGATAAATGTAAAATAGTGGAAGAACTAAAAAAGCTAGTATTAGGTATTTATGAATCATATGTAATGTTTTTGTTTAAGTTTGTATTTATGTAAAAGTTATCAAAGCCTGCCAGCCAATGTGTACAATTTTATGAAATGTAATACAAAATAATATAAGTAAATTTTACAAAAAGAAAATATATATTAATTTTATAAAGTTAAATCAAGGTTACGCGATAATGTTTTCAATTTTATGATATGTAAAATAATATAAAAAATGTTTAATCAAATACCTACTCAAAACCGTAACAACGATTTCTGTATTCCGAATATCGCTCGTAAAGTGAATCCCCACCTAAACAAAGTAACTCCGCCCTGTCTTGGATTGCAAGGATATATCAAATATTTGACTGCAGGTGGCGTACTAAAGCAGTGCCAAAAATGCATTTCTTTCTTATCAAATTACACATTTATCTTAATAAATACGAAAAAATTTTGCTAGAAATTAATGTTCACAATAATATGTTATACGTCGGTACGCATTTTATTTTTCGATGGTCTATTTATATTTAATTTTTTATAACAATTAATTAAAAATTGAAAAAGCAAAATGCCTAGGGACGTGTAGATTAACATTATAAGAATATTTCATCTAAATCATTTTTGCATAAAGTTTAAAGGTAGCCTTTAATCTGTAAATATTTGAAAATGTACCTATACAACACCCTTAAATAGTGCTATAATTTGAAGGCATATTGCGTACTTGTAACATAAACAATTGCATACGCTTGTTTGATGAGTTAGTAATTTATAAAAAAATATTAATAAATTCTGAACAAGTAGGAACTGTTAAATATATAAGGCCATTGTTTAAAACTCACTAGAATATAGTGTATAAGAAATAAAGCATGTTAACGCATTCCTCAATTTGTTATTACCGTTATTAATGTCCATATAAATACTGCAATAATTGGTCTCTGCTCTTCTGCAATACAAACCTAATGAAAACCAGGAATATTCTACCGTGTGTTTCAACATGAATTTCATCTAGTTGTCCATAAATTTTTCTTATAAATTATGATCTTCCGCATTCTTGAAATGCGGATATAGATTAAATAGTATAAATGTTATCCACCTGTCATTGTCAAAATTTATCATCGAGCGATATGGTGATGAAATTAATAACAAGTAGGTACAATTGGAGTATTAATTTATTTAATAAGATAACTTTAAAGATGGGATATTAATTAAATAACTAAGACAAATAACTTATTTGTAGAAATTTTAATTAATAATAAATTTTAAAAGTAGTTTACATTTTACTTTAAATTGGAAACATAATTGAAAAATTACTACATTATCGACTGTTTACATGTGATATCAAATTGTTTACTACAGACGTAGCCATGTTTTCTGGATTTTGGTCGGATATTTGAATCACTGCTTCTTATTCTGAAACATGGTATAATAAAACTATTATTTAGGTTTAATACAAATAAAAATGAAATTAATATTATTACGATATATTTATTACGCAACTGAAATACCACGCGAAAAAAAGGAAATGTAGGAGAGAGAAAATTGTTTAAAAAGAGAAATGGAGATGTAAAAAATATTTTTAATTATCTTTTGGAATGAATTCTTGTTGCTTGTGATATCATGGTTATATGCAGTTAATTTCTAGACTGCACGTTTAACAGTGTTTGCTGACTGTAAACTGATTTACTTAACTTTTTCTATATCTAAACCTCAATATTCTTTTTTCAGTAATTTTTCTCAAGTTAGGTATTTTAACCGTGATTGCTGTTATGCGTTCCGACTGATCAATATTTTGAAAAACGTTGGTCCAAGAGACGTTAGCAACGTTCTATCAAATGCCGAGTGAATCACCGATAAATATTGAGATCGTTACAGCATGATTTACCATCGACTCAACCGTGGAGAGAATCGTCCAAATGTATTCTCCATTTATTCTATTTACATAATCTGCCGTGGATGTAAAATTCTAACCGAACGTCACGTTATTTTATTTATTTTTCTTCACTGGATACACTTACTGAACGATTTTATTTATGTGCATTAGAAATGAAAGCATTTTTGGTCTATTATACCAATTTGTTTATGTAATGTTTATACATTACATAAAGAAATTGGTGGGGCAGGGAAACATCCCTAATTTTGAAGTTGAATAAAAACGAAACTAGAAAAGGTAGAACAAATTTGTGTTATTATTTAAAAAAAGCAATATTGGGAGTTTCTTTAGTTAAGTTTTAAAGAAAATATCTTGCAAATGATGCCCTTCATTATCAATACATTGTTGTAGCCGGATATTAAAGTTAGGGCGATGTTTGTAGACCTCAGCTTTGAGGTAGCCCCAGAGGTAATAGTTGCAGTGTGTCAAATCCGGCGAGCACGCGGGCCATGTAATGTCACCGAACCTGGAGATCAAACGGCCAGGGAAAATTTCCTTCAAAACAGCCATTGAATTATGGGCTGTGTGGGCCGTGGCTCCATCCTGTTGGAACCAGATACGTCCCATATTCAATTGTTCGAGATATGGTGCAAAAAAAGTCTTGGATCATGCCCACGTACCGTTCAGAAGTGATGGTAAAAACACGATCATGTTCCTCAAAAAAGGTGGGGTCCGACGATGCCTTCACTACTGACTGCACACCAAACTGTTACCCTGTCATTATGTAAAGGCCTTTCTTGAATATGTCTAGGGTTGACATCACTCCAATAACGCATATTCTGCTTATTAACACAACCGGAAAGTTGGCAATACGCCTCGTCGCTGAAAAAAATCACTGCGTCGTCAGGCAGATTAGCAATCAAATTTTCACATGCCTGTATTGGATTATTACAATCCTGTTGTGATAGTTCTTGAGCAACGACCATCTTGTAAGGATGGAAATGACGGTCAATGTGAAGAATTCGACGTACAGTACGGCTAGATAGGTTGAGGGCGATCGCGTGTTTCCGAGCAGAGCGCGTAGGAGGAGACCCTATAATGGACTGTCTTACTCGCTCTATGTTCTCCGGTATTCGATTGATCCTCTGTGCGCCAACTCTCTTTTTCGCAACATTCCCATATCTGCAGACGTTATCCACCCAAGGCAGAATCAATTTCCGATCGGGCAATGTATTTTGAGTAGGAATTTGGTAGCGAGTACGCATCGCACGTTGCACAATAGACCACATCATTTTGGCAACTGACAGGTGACAGATTGAAACTTCCCGAAATATTGCATCACTTAAGCCTATTCCCATTCCTTCTACGAACTCAACCTTCGTCACAATGGCCATCTGAAAGGAGGGATGTTTCCCTGACCCACCTTGTATTATACCCTGTCTCAGAATAAGAAGGATGACATCATGACAATTGAGGTTAGAAGAACTATATTAATTCTAACTAAGGATTTAGCTGTTTTGTGTTTCATTTACTACTTTCGTTAAAATAGATGGATGTGCCGCTTTTCCTTCTACCAATCGAAGCAGCTATACGAGTGCACGGCAATGGGAAACAGGAGAGTAAAGTTATAAACACAAGTATGTGCATACATCTATAATTTGATGAATACAAATCTCTTAACATTCAAATCTGTTCATTCTAGTTTTGAAAAAAAAATTAGAAGAATTTATGGATAAAGATATAGGCCCAATTTACAAATGAAAGCATAGACTTTGTTCTGAGCGTTTTGAGGAGGATTGCCGTTATAAATATATAATTACTGCACATTTCAGTGAATGTGCTATATCAACATGAAAATTGTGAATCAAGTCTATTTATTATTAAATTATTATTAAATATTTGTATCAGAGAGCAAGAATGAATCAAACCTTTTATCTTTTATCAAAACGTCCTTAAGAACTTGCAGAAAAGGTTTTGTTTATTAGTTTCTATTTTAAATATCAATAAAGAACTTACAGATAAATCATTCGTATTACTGCGACAAACCTTGAAGAGGTAACTTCAAGCAACTAGTCTTGGAAATTTGTATCTTACATACAACAGTAATAAATAGAAAAATTTACATCGGCTGAAGTTGTTTACACGAACTGCAAAGATAATTACATATACCTACACATTACTAATTATTATTCCCTATTAAAATTTATTTATTATGAAAATATATAAAGTATAACAAATATTTATTTCTACTATATATTGGAAATTAACAATAATTTAGTGTTCACATCATGTTAAAAAGATTAAAAATTTACATGGTCGGCACAATTTTTCCAAATACTTATTATAACATTTGTAATTGCTTCTGTCAAACGTTCTCATATAAGTGATATTCTGAAAGGTGATTTTTTTTAAGCAACTTCATCTTATGTATCAATTCAGATCCTATATGAAGTATTCTTAATTTCCTATCTTTATCGGAATGGCTATTTAATCCTACAGGTTTTCAACAAAGCTTGTCGCTCATTATACTTGTGTCAATCCAAACTTTTTCCCATATTCTCCACCAGATATTTTCACCTTTTTCTATTAGTACAGGATTCTTTACGTTTGATAAATATTTCTGAAATATAACATGTATATGAACATGTGGTAATATAATTAGTATTTAATTAACACTTACTTGAAATTAATGAGTCAATTCTAGAATATGTGTGAGTTGTCCACTTCATTGGTATGAACTCATCTATAGTTATTTTTGCAATGATATTAATTGTTGAATGTTTGATTTTTCCACTGACGTACAGTATTTTTGACATCAAATTCAAAGTTTCAAATGCATGATCACTTGTTCCTTAGGTCTTAAATCGTCTGATCAACGCATACTCATGTTGTACATAAAAGTATGGATTTTATTTAATAACACAATAAAGTATAATAAACCAAAGGAAAAATGTAAGATTCTAGGTTATGGCTTGGCTATAAACATAAAATGACGTTTTGTCAAACTTATTTTCCCATGTTAAACTTGCCTACGCAAGAACCAATGAAATACTTTAAAAACATACGCCATTTTGGCGCGATATTTGAATCACTCCTTCTTATTCTGAGACAAGGTATAGCAACAATTACGACATTGCTAGTCAATTTTGTTCGACTATAATATCACTGCTCATTTAATATTTGAATTAGTTTGCATCAATTAACGTATTGCTATCTAATTCTCTTCTGATAGTATATGAGTTTGTTTATTTACTATATGCATTAACATCAATCAGTGTTATTCCTGTTAAAATATTTAGTTACCATTAATCATATACGCTTTGTTAATTTTTATTCCTATGTAATGCAGCATCTCTCTCTCGTTATCGTCAATAGTGCATTAGTATTGAAATTTTCAAGCAAATTAATAACGACAGCGTCCACGCAACAAATCGAAGAGGTACAGGGTTCGGCTAATAAATTTTGAATCATCCGGACACGTAAGTATAGCTGATAGGAGAGGTAAATTGTGCATGTGTGATTTCAGCGTATCAGTGCATTAATATACATTGTGTGAACGTCGCAAAATGTTAAAGTTTTGCCGGAAATATTTACCTACAATGGACCTACAAAATCGGCCAACAGGAAAGAATTCGCTAAAAATATTTAGCGAATGTTTTAACAAATTTCATATCCCATTTAAAAGATATAATTTGGGTATGATTTTAAAATATTAAAAATGTAAGTTAGTGCAACTCTTCTGACAATTCCTATAAACCTCGAGCTATGGATGAATGAAACTTATATATGTATGTAAGTGGCAGTGGCGGCTGGTAAGTTTTGGGTGGGGCAATTACATAGACAAGACTTAATCGTTTATTATCGGTGATATGCTAGGTATCTGGGAGTATATCGCCGATAATAAACGAATCAGTTTTGTCTATGTAATTGCCCCAACAAAACCTACTCACCAGCCGCTACTGGTAGGTGGTACATCTCTATATTAAATAATATGTCAAGAATTCTATACATACTTCATCTATATCGACACAAGATGAAGAGTCAACTTCATATCCTGGAGGGCAACTACAGGTACATTGAGGAGTAGGTATAGTAGTTTTTTCAGCTATAAAATGAAAAAAAAATGATAATTTATAAGAGGTAATTAATTAACATATCAAATTAAGAATATTTAATTAAAGCATGGAATTTTAAAATAAATAAAGGAACGTCGACCTTAACATGAAATAAAGATTTAGAAACTCTTACTCTAGTAATGTCTGGTATTTTTTACCTAGACCTGTACTAAAGCAAAGAACAATGTTTATATATACAGTAAGACCCCGCTTAACGCGTAGGATACGTTCCATCAAAGTAGAGCGTAATGCGAAACAGCGCTAAACGAGGCTATCTTAACATGTAAATAATGGGGTTAGGGGAAGATGGATAGAAAATTAGTTAGGTATTAAATTTAATAATTATGCTTTTTTAATAAAAATAAAGCCAAACATTTATTTCTTACAAAAATAAAAACAATATAAACGAATATATACATATATATATAAACAAATAAAATTCTAAGTCAGTCAGATCATTCAGTCTATTCTGTGTTTCCAATTTTCTGCCTTTTTGTCAAGAAGGCATCTTATGTAGTTTTCGTTTTCATTTTGCGTTCTGTTAGAAGTTGTTGATAAGTGGATAAAGCATCTATAACACCCCGTCTTGCTTTTGAACTCCAGTCAAAATTTGGATCATTTTCAACATATTGGTCCATAATTTCAGTTATAGTGGTCAAACTCCTTTTTACAAACGCCAGCGAAAGTTCTTTTTGCTCTTCTTCGAAATCACTACTATCAATATTTTTGTTTTCTTCTTGCTCAGTTAATTCCTTGAGCACATCATTAGAAAGACTAGCTGCTGTTTCTTGAACTATTTCTTCGACGTCTTCCACATTTACCTCATCTAAACCGGTTTGTTTCGCTAATTCCACTATTTCTTCCCCTATTTCATCCATATCGACAGAGTGTCCAATGTCTTCGCTCTTACTTAAATCTGGCCAAATGTTCTTCCATACTCCCTTCAAAGATCTTTCAGTTATCTCATTCCAAGAAAGGTTTATATTTGCTATAGCATTCATGATATTGTAGTTTTTCCAAAATTCTCTTATTGATTTCTTCTCTTCTCCGTCTGTTTTTTCAAACATCTGCTTAAATGTTCGCCGCAAGTAATAAGCCTTAACGCCTTGGTTCATTGGTTGGATTAAGGCAGTTCTGTTAGGCGGCAAGAAAACCACTTTGACTGGAATGCATGTTGTTAAGTCTGATAAATTTGTTGGGTGGCTTGGAGCATTATCAATTAATAGTAGTGCTCTTTGTTCAAGTTTTTTAATTTCGCAATAACGTTTAACAGACGGGCAGAAATGTTCAGTGAGCTAATCCTGGAAAATTTTCATAGTTATTCATGATTTTTTATTAGACTCCCGTTGATTTAGATATGCCTTTCATCGCTCTTGGGTTTTTGGAGTGGTAAACTAGTAGTGGTTTTAATTTGAAATCTCCGCTTGCGTTGCCACCCAGTAGAAGTGTTAAGCGATCTTTTGCAGCTTTAAATCCTGGTGCTCCTTTCTCTTCACTGGATAGAAATGTTCGTTTTGGCATTCTTTTCCAAAACAGGCCTGTTTCATCAACATTAAAAACCAATTCCGGAGGCTAGTTTCCTTCTTCAATTATTGTTTTTAATGTAGCTGGGAATTCTGCCGCTGCTTTCGTATCACCACTTGCTGCTTCTCCTGTAATCTTTATGTTGTGAAGATTATTTCGATGCTTAAATGTATTAAACCATCCTCGACTAGCAACGAAAGTTTCACTTATGTCACTTGCCTCAGCCTGAATGAATGTAATTAAAAATTCTTCTAGCTTTTTCCATTATGATAGATTGGCTTAATGGCATATTGCGTTCAATTTCGTCGTCAATCCATATAGACAGTCGTTTTTCCATTTCCTCTATAATGTTATTTCTAGAACGGGTAATTCTAGTTGCAGAGCTTGACGTAGTTGCAGTTGCCGATGACAGTATTTTTTCTTTATTCTTAAGAATTGTCCTTATTGTTGAAGTTGCCAAATTCAATGCAGCACTAATTTGAGATTGACGTTCACCAGAACCTAATCTTTTAATCACTTGCATTTTAGTTTCTAGTGAAATGCTTTTTCTGGTTGCTTTCTTTTCTTGTTTTTCATTATTACCCACGATAAAAACTAAAGATCATAATATTTGTCACTGTATTAATCGTTATAGTATTATATAAATTTATACTTACAATAATGTCAACAAATGTTTCAAATGATAAAAATGCGTCCGTACAGCACCGCACCAAACAAGAAACACAACTACACTGTTTCGGATATGTTATGTACATATTTGGAAACCTAGCGCTGCGAACAATTTCGGGGAATCCCCGTAGCGCTGCGAGCAATTTCGGGGAATCCCCGGGTTGAAATAAAAGAGCGCTAAACTGTACAGGTGCGCTTAGTGCTATAATTTTCGATATTTCCTATAATATTTAAAATTGATGAGATGTGTACAGACAAAAGTTATTTATGTATCATTTCATATTAAAATATTTTCAAGCATTTAGTTTATATATAGAATACTATTATAGCATTTTAGATTTTTCAGTATAATCTAAGTGGTATAGAGTATTTATATAAATATGTCGTCTTAAGGTTGTTGAATGCGTTGTGCATTGTAGAAAGAACTTAAATCTGCTAGATATCATTACAGTATATTCCTTGTCATTTGGATTTGATTTCACCGAGTTCGCTTTATTGGTACTGTATTGTATTGGCCTTTTAAATTTTTAGGAAAACTAGGACCGAAAAGAGTTTTTTTGGAACAAACGCTTTTATTGTTTTTCAAAATATTTGCCTTGTAGTTTTATACATTTTCGCATGCGTTTAAATCAATTCTCAAAAAAAAAATTTCCACTCTGAATTTAATATCTAAAATCATGGATTTTGAAGGCTTCTTGTTGCATTTAACGCGAGCCTTTTTTTAAACTTCGGTCAAATTGTGCAGAATTCATGGGGAACAGATCTTTTTCACAGCCAAATATTCATTCAAAATCGAATGTACAACAGTTTTCGATATGCCTACGGATGCCTATACATCACTGTAAGTGGGACACAGATCTTGCTGATTCATTAAGTGCACATCATCGCTGTTTTTTTTTTTTTTGGAATAATAACAATTTTTCAACACAATGAATATTTCCATACCAATTGAGGATATTCTGGTAAAAGCAACTGAAGCCTATTTTCTCCATATCGGGATAATTAAAAACTTTACAACTTCCTTATTTTTGACGATATTTGCTCCCTGTTTTGGTCAAAGTTTGCGTTTAAATGTTTCCTTTGGGGCACTGTTATCGTCATCTTATGTCTCTTAGTATTCTCCTACTGGATCAATTTGTGCTTCTAGATTTAAATAATGTTGGTTCTTCTGTGTTTAAACGAAATTTGAAAGTTTTCTCAAGCAAGCTGGTTTGTTAAGTTTTATTGGAATTTCTTGTATATGTAGTTATTTTAAGTTTAATTCTGCTTGTAGATTTTTCTTATTTTGAATGTGAATGGTTTCCCATTCACCAGAATAGTTATGCTTAACTTTATCATATTCACAGTCAGAGGAACTCTGGAGTTAGTGTTAGCAGTAAATTTTGGTTTTAATAAATCTGCAATATTGAAAAAAACTGTATTGCTACACTTTTACCATTTTAAAAGGTCAGGGATTCTCTTTAAATAAAGTAAGTTGGTTCCATTTATACTGAATTTCAACATAGTTTCTTCTTTGCTTCAATTAAACTAAAGTACTGATTGTTAGGAAAACGATAACGCCCTCTAATAGAAAAGTATAACATAATTTTTTTAACAACTTCCAACCATGTAGATATAAGAAAATAAAGAAGTTGGACCATTACGTAATTTTTGTTGTTAAATAAGTGCTGTGCACCTTGAATATTGAAATAGTCTAGTAATAATAAGATAACATCGATTTGACCCTTCCTGTTGTTTTATCATACACTAAAATTGTGTCTAAATCATGTATCATCATTCGTGTCTAAATCGTGTATCCCAAATGCCTAATACACAACTGATTTGCAAAAAACACATTACCTCTTCGCAGATGAGGTAAAGGTAGATTTTGCATGTAGTCAAATAAGTCAATTCACCTCACCGGTAGTTTGTAGCTACATATTCATAAAATTTATCAGTTTTTGCCAAGAGAAGCGCTTTTTAAGAAATACAATTTTGTTTTGTTTCCGGGTCCGTAGCAGCATTAATTTGTAACCTTTATTTGTACAAACAAGTGTCACTTCTTCGTAACCCGAAAAAAGATTTGTTTTTTTTTTGGAAACAGTCCAATATGCCTTGTAAGTGATATGATATAACTTCTCCAACATTTTTTTATATAGAAAGGGTTTCAGGCAAGTCTGACGATCTGGGCTTTTACGTTTGGAATAATGGATTTGTCGAATTTTGAATGACTGAATATGTTGTATGATAAGGTTTTCAATTTCTTCAGGTAATTTGTCAGTTTCGTTTTCATCTACCGCGTCTGTCCCTAGGTGAACACCCGTGATGTATAAGAAAGTTTTGGAGTCTTCTAACTCTTTCCCTAGTTACTCCAAAAATAGCCAAAAATTTGTGAAACATATCGAAACATCGGAATGAGAAATTCGCATTTTATAAGTGAATACCCCGTTGTTTGCAACGTTTTTTGCATTGAAATGAAAGCTAATAAGGTCGCTTAGAAAAATGCCTTGCTTATTTTTGGTTGTTAATGAGTTAAATGTGAGAAGTAAATTCACTCTTGAATCCTCTGGTATTCTTGTAAAACATTTAAGTCTTGTAAGTCTTGAAATCCAAGACTTACTGGTAATAAAAGAAGTACTTTTAGAAATAAAACGTACCGACAATCTGGTTTTGTAACTCTAGTAAGCACTTCTTCTCCAACATGGTTAAAAATGCGTTTCTTTTTATGATTTTTTTTCTTCGCCTAGTTTTTCTACTTTTGCATCCATTTTACAACGTTATTTTCATCCGTATACATCCCGAAATCATTCATTTCTAAAGAGTAAGCCAAGGCTATTAACTAAGCTTATGTTTGAGAAATAAACCCTCAAAATAAGATCCCTCTTATATTGAGGGTTTATTTCCCAAACATAAGCTTACTCAACAGCCTTGGCTTACTCTTTAGAAATGAGTGATTGCGGGACATTGGTTATTTCTTCTACAGTCTCTCCCCAGAGATTCTAGAACTAAGGGACTAAGGTTGTTTTTGCTGAATCTCGATAGGACTATGGTTATTTTTGCAGAAAGATTTAGATTTTAGAGCCTCGTAAATTGTGACTAAAGTTCTTTTTGCTAGTACTAATATTACCACACTGTTGGCCGACCCCGAACGTAGATGTCGCGATATGTTCTTTTGCATTATTATGAATACGGCTGTTTTTGCCAGAAGCTCCTCAATTGTAAACTGTTTTTTCTGACAGTGCTTTATCACTGAAGGTTGAAAGAGGCGATTCTGCATTATTGTTGAGTTAGGCTTTTATTGAAATAGTAAAAATCATCATAAAATCATAAACATTAAGTGAAAATTCTATTTTTCACTACATTCCTTTTGTTAAACGCGAAATGCAAAAGCTAGAATTTAAATATGAAGTAAATTGGTGTAGCCTAATAGGCAGTCCAATTTTTTTTAATGTTTGATAAAACAGCTATTCTAAATTACGGTTTAAATATTTTAATTCCGTTAATAATGCAATACTTGCAAAGAAAGATTAAAAAAGTCTTTGATAAGAGAAGAAGTTGTTCTCAAATTCACGTTTGAATACATTTGTTGTCTTAGAAATTTCTCTAAATCTTGCAGTTGACGAAATATTGATAAAATTTGAAGTTTTCACTTTATGAAACTACTACTTGCGGTCAACCGATTTGAAAGTTTTGACCGTTTGGCCACATTAATCCGCACAGATATACAAGCCCGCACAAACACTGCATTTTGAAAGTTTTTGTACAAACATTGGTCCAAGTCAAGCTCATTAATTCTTTTATACTATTAATAGATATCTATCGAACGCATAATTTGTGAGATATTTCCAAAAAGAACTAGTTTTCGATAAGAGTAATGGGTTTCGTCCCGAAGTACACCACTCTCTACTTTCGTTGAACGATGCTGGATTCGATAGGCAGGAAATAGCAGTTTACGGTCTTATGTTGTCACCAGTCTGGTGACTTCAGAAACTGCCACGCTAGTGTACTGAAACCGTGCTTCTATCATACTTCTAACTAGTCAAGGTGAACCAGAGCAAAAACCCAATTTGGTATTGCTAGCTTCACTATGTCATTTTCAAACACGTGTCTTCTTAAGTCAATCAAGGCCTCCCACAGAGCACGTTAAATTGGCCTTTGGTTGGATAATTTTATGGTAAGTAGGTGAAAGATATGTCGTTCATTACTTTCTAATTCTAGAGTCGTCTTTCCATCTTTGGGTTTTCTTGGTGTAGTTTTTTCACTACATCGTATTTTTTTGCTGTTGAAGTTGTGTATTTCACAACCAAACCAAATCTTCTGTCTGGTCTTGTTCGTTCAGCATTGATATCGTAACTTTCCGTCACTATGTTGTCTAGCTTTCGTCGGAGTCTACTAATGTAATCTTCCCCTGTCAAATACTCTCTGCGTTTGCTATTAAACTTGAAGTCACATATCAGTTTTATTTTCCTTTCAAACAGTACGTTTGTTGGAGACTGCCACTCGTGAAGAAATACTGGATATGCAATAGAAACAGCGGTAGCTGTTCATGTGAAATCAGATACAAGTATTTTTTGTCTGTAAACATATTGAAGCGTACCGAGATATTCGCTATCTCATAGGAATGATTGTCTATCGTGAAATTTTAAACATACACATTTTATTTTTTCCCCGTAGATAATAAAAATAAATGACCAGTTATAGCTATTAACGTTAACTTATTACATTTATAATATTCTGAATTCGCTCAGAGGAGTTTTTTAAGTACTATAAAAAAGCGTATGTGTTACCTGGTGTTACTGAAGTCGGCGCAAATGTAGTGGTAGTCCCTGAAATTAATTAGATTGTACTTGAAATGTTATAGCAAATTTTAGAATACACATTTCTATTCTTTTCCCATAGATAATAAAAATAAATCACCACTTATAGGCAGTGGCGGTTCCTCAATAAGTGCAAATGTGCACGTGCACTTCCAAATTCTATGTGTATTCTTTCAAAAAAAACATTTTTAAATTTTATCATTCTTTAAATAATTTTATAATGACAGTATAACATGCCTATTAATTCCAAAAACAATTCGTCAAAGGCGCAAAGATCAGAAATTAAAAAATTGTTCCAACTAATATCCAAGCATCGGTCCACTGCATCGCCTAATCGCTTCGTTTAATGCACATGTGAATATTAAATCTCATTGGTGAACCCTTTGCCGCTAACACTCTTTGTTCCCCCCGACAGTCCGCTGACGTTCGATGTTTTAAGCTGATCCGTGTGCACATGTAATCCGTGCACTTCGGTCGGGAGCAAGCAATTGTTACTATGCCCATGACAACCGCAGAAGCGGAACGTTGTTGCTCCACATTAAACCGAATAAAAACTTTCCTCAGAAGTACAATGGGCGAGAATAGACTAACTGCCCTCGCAATGTTATCTATTGAGAAACAAATGATTCTACAAATTCTTAATTTTAATGAATTGACCATTGAAAAATTGATCTCAAAAAAGGAGAGACGAATTGATTTTCAATACGAAACGTGTTTATGAAATATAAAAACTATTATACATTTATCTATAAAAACAATTGTTTGGCTCGGCCGATATACTCAGCAAGGTAAGGTACTTAATTTCTAATTTCTTAATAAGTGCCTTTAATTTCTACGATTTAATAGCCCAAGAAAAGTATTTTTGGGCGTGGACCCCAAATTTTCTCTCTGTTATTCTAAGGTTGTGCACCCCCAAAGTATTGAACCACGCGCCGCCATTGCTTATAGGTATTGTCATTATATTTATAATATTCTGAATTCTCTCGGAGGAGTCTACATAAGTACTATAAAAAAAGTGTATGTGTTACCTGGTGTTACTCTAGTAGGCGCAAATTTAGTGGTAGTATCTGAAATTAATTAAATTCTACTTGAAATGTTATTGCAAATTTTAGCATACATATTTCTATTCTTTCCCCACAGATAATAATAGTAAATGACTAATGACTCTTAATAGGTATTAGTATTGACCTTACATTTATAATATTCTAAATTCAGTGGGAGGAGTTTAAGTACTATACAAAAAATGAGGTGTGACCACCACACGAGTTTCTTATACCTATGTGCGTTTAAAATTATGCAAAAGTTGTAAATTAAGTTTTAAATATTTTTATCTTCTTAAAAAAATCAACCTGCGAGTAATTGTGTTACTTCAGGTCCGAATTTTAAGAATCTTTTTATACCAAAATTATTCAAAATCCTATTCTAAGTAATTCTATTATCTTAATCAATCTGTACAGAATGCATACTTTGAGAGATATTTGCAATAATTTCCGGTTCGAATTTTCAAATTTTTTTACACAAAAGTATTAAAAATCAAGTCTGAAATACTTTTGTACTCCTAGTATATCTGCCTAGAAAGCATAGCTTGCGTGATATTGGCAAAACACTACTCGTAATTTTCGATAAGAGTAAAACACCTATTTTCGGCACGAATACCTATATAACTTTGTTTAAACTTAGTAGTTTACAAAATATTGGTAAAATTCGATTTTTTCACTGAAGTAAACTACAACTTCCGGTCTGCCGATTTTACTGAAAAGAGGGAGGTTATACTCGTACATATAAAATTTGGAATTGATAGCTTTAGTCCTTTGACCGCTATCGTGGTCACACACAGAGAGAGAGAGAGAGAGAGAGAGAGAAAGAGAGAGAGAGAGAAAGAGAGAAAGAGAGAGAGACATTTTTTAAAAACCACTTCTTCGGTATCAGTGGAGATTAAAACGTGGACATCTGCAAAAATCCAGAAAATTCTCATCACAATACTTTTTATAGGTACTACGTTTAAGAAAGTAAAAAAGACAAGAATGAAGACCACTTGTACTAACGTTAACTTATTACATTTATAATATTCTGAATTCTGTTGGAGGAGTTTATTTAAGTACTGTAAAAAAAGTGTATGTCTTACCTGGTGTTACTGTAGTCGGTGCAAATGTAGTGACAGTATCTGAAATGAATTAGATTGTATTTGGAATGTTAATGCAAATTTTAGAATACACATTTCTATTCTTTTCCCACAGATAATAAATATAAATAACCAGGTAAAAACGTTAATTTATTACATTTATAATATTGTTAACTATGTTCCAATAGTTCATTTAGTACAATAAAAAAGTATTTGCATTACCTGGTGTTTCTGTAGTCAGAAGTAATGTACTGCTAGTATCTAAAATTAAGAATCATGAGATTTATTATATGTGTATATAATACCTTACATCACATAGAATAAGAATTGATTTTTCAAGTTTTGGTCTTGCTTTACCAAAGTGCGTATATTATTAGGTTAGTTCGGAGGTTTGAGCAGTTGTAGAACTAGTGCGTATGTCACTAGAAAAAAATGTTCGGACCAGGCATTCGGAACTACAAATTGTGAAAATTATCATTTCAATGGTCGCACCTTCAGAATTTGTTTTGCAAGAACGGTTCCTAACAGTTGTAGTGTGATGAATCCTAAGCATGCGTAATAATCATTCGTATTAGCTTTCGCATTTTTCTGGTTATGTTTGTGTTGGATTTCGGTATTATAGTAGGCTAATTTATTTTTATAGTTATACTATTTGAGTATTCGGTTTTCCTTTTATTTTAATTTGAAATATTATTAGAGAACTTACATGTCCTTTATATTTTCATACTTAACTTCGTTTACTTTCATTATTTCATTTTCAATTTCCTAATAGCATAAGTAAATAGGTAACAGTATATGATTGAACAATCAAATTTGTTCACATGGTAATTTATTGTTTTCGAAATTACTTCACCTATTACAGTGTTCTAGAGTTGAGTGGTTCTTTCTCTGAGGATGAAGTGCATGTAAGTTGTAATGATACAATTGCAAGAACTTATAAATATGTAAAAAGTTAATTTAGAATTGTCATATATAATACAATATAATAATTGACGAAAGAGATACATGTTGAAATTCCTTTACATCTAATAAACAGACAATTGTTTACTTTCAAATTTATATTGTACACGCAACATATTGTAATGAAATAAGCACACACAAAAAAAGAAGCAGACATCCGGGCGACGACAAAAACGTACCGGTAAACAAGTCGTAAATCAACTGCACTCATATACTACGTCAGCGACAGAAAGTCTGGAATATGGTAGAAGAGAGCCAGAATTTGCTAGACCTTTTGCCTGCACATATATATAAATGCCGCCGGTGGGATAAGGATTCATTCATTCAATAGAAGTGGCGCGCGGTATTTACTGAACAGTTAAAATAAACATAAATACAGTGAATGGTGCAGTGTTATTATAGTTCAAGAAGTAAATAAATATTACAGACATAAATAGTGGTGATAGAAATAAATACGTGTGTTAATTTATTCGTAGTAGTTTTAAGTGCATTATATTTATTTTATATTTTTATATTGTGATTAGTTTTAAGTGTGTAAATATACAGACTGTTTCAAAACATTTGCACGAGTTGTTCATTACAAATGTGAACGTAAAAGCTTTCAGAATAGAAAAGAAATTACCAATTTATGTTACACGATCGCATGATATTTCACTGCTTGGTCTGGATTGGTGTCTCTCTTTCAACACCTCACTCCCACATGCAGCCAGACTGTGCTAAATTAAAACCAAAATAGATAACAATACACACTCAACGAACAAAGGATTCTCGAATGAATGAAGAAAAAGTACGTGGTCAACAAACTCTTCAAATCTTACTTAAGAAACTCTTCTGAGTATTATGACGAATATTTTAGCTAAAATATTGGCGCAATTAAAGGGAGCCTTGTGAAACTACATTTACTACTACACAATTCCCAACACTTTTCGTCCAAGACCCGTGCCCATAGCACTACAGGAACAAGTTGCAGCAAAGCCGAACCGACTTGTGTGAGAGGATGTTTTGGAACCTGTTAACATGAATCCTGATCCTATTGAATGGACAACACCCACGTCTAAGCTGTTAAGCCCAGTGGCAACATACGTATTTGTGGAGACTTTTCCTTCGCCATCAATCCAGACGTGGTACAGGACAATTATTCTCTGCCAATATTTTTCAAAGATGGATTTGAAAGACGCATATATGCAGCTTGAAGTACACCCAGAGTGTAGGAAATACCTAATAATCGCAACACACAAAGGATATTTCCAACATACACTCTTACCGTTTGATTATAACTTCACGTCACTATTTCAACGAAGAATGGTTCAACTGCTTTCAGGACTAGATGGAGTAGTCTGTTATCTAAACGACATTTTGAACAGACAATTTACAAAATCAATGATTACAAGAAATTTTTGAACGTTTACATTCCGCCAGCATTCGAATGCAAAAGAACAAATGCAGATTGTTTCACAAAAGCATTGCATTTTTAGGGCATGTTATTGACGCAGAAGGCTACATTCGACTACTGAGCTTATATCTGCTATACATAAAATGCCGAATCCTAACAATGTGGCTGAATTGCAAAGATTTTTGGGATCGATGACATAATACAGTCGTTTTATTGTGAATCTACATGTTGTTTGTTCACCATTATAGACATTTACGAAAAGTAACTACTTTCAAGTGGACTGCTGCAGATGAAACTTTGTTTGAAAGGTTGAAACACATTTTAACATCGAACGACACACTTCGGTGCACTACGAACCGAATTCCTTTGGTCGTGACAAGCGATGCAAGTGATAAAGAAGCAGGAGCTGGTTTTTTCACACATTTCCAGATGGTAAATTAAGACCAGTGCCGTTCGCTTCACGAATATGTGGAAACCCGCTATTTCACAATTGATAAGACAGCATTAGGAATTATCTTTGCAGTGACACGTTTCCGTCATGGCTTGTACGGACGACATTTCACATTATTAACCGACCACAATCTTCTCCAACGCATATTCAGTAAAGAACGAAAATTGTCTAAAAATAGCAAGTAACGGGCTTCTAAGATGGGCAATGATTTTAAATAGCTACGACTATGATATTGTATATCACTCTGGTAAAGAGAATGCACCAGCTGATGCACTATCACGACTTCCTCTATCTGATCAACATTTATCGCCTGAAGAAGAAATGAGAAGACTTAAGAGAGGCCATTTATTGCATCTCCGATTGTTATAACACGCTACTAGCAGTGATAACACATTGCGTTTGATTGTCGTTTGCATGCAAAACTACTGGCAGGAGAAACGACTAATTGTCAAAGAATTGATGACATTGTAGGAGAAGCGTGAAGAAATCTCTTTTAAAGAAAGAATAACTGCTATGGAACGAAAGAATTTGTGTTCTGGAATCTCCAGGTCATGATATTTTAGCAATGCTTCATGCTGGATAACAGCGCTGCAGTCATGTGCACGTTTGCATGTGTATGGGCCTAAAATTGACGAAGATATAGCTTTGTAAAATCGTGTGTATTGTGTCAGGAATCAAAACAACACGAATATAAACTACCACTCTTCACATGGAACACTCTACCAGAACCATGGGCGCTAGTATATACTTTGCAGGACCTTAGTAGGATAGAATGTGGTTAGTGAATGTGGACACTTACTCGCGATGCTCGAAATTATTAATATAAAAAACATCACATCGTTGTCGACGATATTCGCGTTATAAGAAGTGTTTTCAAGACTGGGCTATCCTAAGTTAATCGTAATTAACGTCAGAAGAGTTTGAATTGTTTTGTAAGATTAGCGATGTGACTCGTATTCGTATGATACCGTTTCATCAAAAAAAGAAAAAAAACAACGGTCTTGCGAATAGAGCAGATAAGACTTGAAACAAGAACGAATGTCTGCTAGTGGTCAATTTCCTATTTTCTTATCGCATCATTGTGCAAAGATCAACCGGTCGCGCATCTAGTGAAATATTATTTGGGCGTCATATTAGATGTATACTTGACTAAATTAAACCTGATATTTTCCGTAGCATAGACCGAGCACAACAGAACCATAAACACATCCATAGCACAGGACCAAAGATAGGACATTTGAGAAATATCAACTTATGGGTAAACAATCCATTGGGAAAAGGCGGTGTCCCTGAAAATTGTTGAGCAGACGGAAGCGTTTTCTTACGTCGTGAATGTGGATGGAAGTCATGAAAGGAAACATGGTAACCAGATGAGACCTCGCATCGAATCCGAGGGGAGAGAGAGATTTCTATCAATAAAAAAATCTAAGTATTCGTATTTTTGAAACCTACAAATTGAGGGTATGTGCGACTTGTCCAATAGTCTTGATTATTTTTCTATTACATTAATAACATATTAAACACGCATATTTTTAAAAAAAGTTCATTTCAAATTCCGCGCCAATATGCTGCTAGCGCCATCTTCGTACCAGTTCATTCATGTTTGACAAGGATAGAAGATCTTGGATATTTTTCTATCAAGTCTGCCGGTCTGGTTTGTTTAGTCTGTGATATCGTTAATGTTGGCATTTTGACAATGATTTAAATTTATTTTGTCATCCGTAAATTTTATCGACTCTTTGTTATCTTCTTTGATCTCACATTACCGTTTTTATCTCATTAGTCAGAATACTTTCTTTGTACTGCCTTGTCTATCAGATTATTTTAAACAGGTCCAGTTTCCTTTCGAATGGTCTCTATTACTCAATTATTCATCATACAATTAGTTTTATCCTTTTTTGTCTAAATACCGTTTTGACATCAGATTAGTATTGGTAGTACCTATTGTTACCTCTCATAAAAATACATTATATCAATTACGTTTTATTACTGTGTTGTATCAGTGAAAATTATTTAATTTATAGGGAGCTGCCTAATGGTCTTTCATTTGTATATTTCATTTAAGGTGCTTTTTACATTCGTAATACCTATCATTCTTATCGATAATAGTGGGGTAAATCTGTGTAATTGAAACGTTCCTCTAAGATTAGATGCAGATACAGTGACAGTTCATATACTTTAATAAGAAAGGTTATACTTTCTAATTGAATTTCAAAAGTACGTTATCATCAAACAAAAAGGTAGTTATCAACATGTATATTCATTTTTAATTTTATTTGTGATATGCTTTAACACATTCGACTTATATTTAAATATTAAAGGTTATCAGTGCGTACGGTTTTACAAACCTACGCAAGTGGCAAAACAATCCACGGTCATACGTTTGAACAGCAATAACCTGAAAATAACCATCATAGATTTTCAAACCAGGAGGATTTAACAACCAAAATGGATATATTTTTGAGTATAATTTAATTTTTTTGCCGAGTGTGATTCTAATCTCTAATTTCCACGTAATAAATGATAAAAAAATCGCTTAGTATTATAGAATACCTACCAATTGGACATGTTGGCAACTTGATGCATACTTTTCTTCCATTTGAACAATAGCACATATCGCACAGTGTTTGTTGAATAATATCTTGGTCATGATATATCTTGCCATTATCATTACATCCAGGCATACTACAAGAGTATTCTGGAATATTCTTTTCATATGTAAAGTCCGTGTAAATTCGTCCTATTGGTAAAGACTTTGGCCCACAACCTTCAACGCAAGCTTCTTCTTCGTTACACGTTTGGGTGAAGTTCTTTTGTATTGTTTCGCATGTATTAGGAGGACATGGTGACATGCATGAATGATATTGTGTATTTCCAAGACACAAAACAGCTGCAAATAAATACAACATTTTATTGTACTATACATCTTTGCTAATCTTATAATTAATTATTACTGTAAGAATATATATATATATTGCACTAGTGGAGGGAATAATATACTTGCAACACATATAATAAATAATATACCCTAATGTACTCAAATCTTGTTATTTGTATTGCTAATAATATCTCCTCTCTTACCTAGTCATTCAAATTTACTCAATTAATCTCAGGTTATAATCTATGATAATAATAATGTATCACTCAGTATATAATATTTTAAAATCTTTGCACCAAAATTAATGTACTCATATGCTATAATAGGTTTCTTTATTTCTTTTATCTATGCCCAAACACTACTCAGTTTTATTCTAAATCAATTTAATTAATTCTTTTTTTTTTTATTATAATAATATTATTTAATGCATTTAGAAATAAATATTAATCTCCTAACTCTTTCAAATATTAATTACGATTCATTACTTCTTTCTGGTATGACTTTCCTATAAATGTAACTAGTTTTTATTTTTAACCGCGCAGTACTAGCATTTCATTTACTTTTATAAAGATGTCGCTTAGGTATTTGCCGTTATACACTACTACATAAAAATAACAATTTTAATGTTTCTAATAATCTTGTTCTACTTATTCTTATAATGAGGAGAATATTGCTGCTAATAAATTATCCCTCTTATAGGATAACAATAGTACGGTATGTATACTTTTCCTCTCACTATAAACTTTATAATGCTATTTTATTTTTGTTTACTTGTAGGTCATTGACTTATCAGCTTCTATGTCCGTAATGAAAATGTCTAATACAATGTTACTATTCTACCAAATAAAAAGAAGAATTTCACCACAATACTAGTTTAATGACAACAAATATAAAAATCTTGATTCGAAAATATACATCCAAAATAGTTATACGACATGTACATAGATTGTTAACCTGTCTAATCGCACCTGTACGTTTATTGTTATATGAAGGATGTCAGCAAATGTTATTTATTCAAAAGGTATGTACAAATTCAATTCAATGTATCTTTTTCAATTTAGCATGCATTATACGATGCAATTTAATTATCTATAAATAACCTTCGTTTATAAAATATTAAATAAGTTGAAGGTATGTTTTAGTACCAAGGTCATGTCAATTCATTTATATATGTGCATATTCTGTATCTTTTTATGAAAATAGAGATTTAATCTTTTAACAAAACGTATTTCTATACTTGTTTTATACTAGTCAACAATTCTAAATAATATTTATGACTTTTACTCGATATACAATTAAATAAATTCAAATTTTTCCTTATTTAAAAATTATACAACCTCTTGTTAATATTTTTCTTCTATCTCTGGTTTGTTTAAATTATGTTTTCTTTTTTTTTTTTCCACAGGATCTTACTGGACTCGTTCTGTGCAACTGGTAACTCTCTGGAAACCCTCCTAGCACGACTTCTTGGTGTATCCTCGTTCTCCTTCAGGACCTGGAACTGCTTCGGTTATATCTTACAAGATGTATCTTGTTGTGTCCTCGAAAACTGCGGGATATCTTCTGGATTTAAATGCAGCTGTACTTCTATCTCGACTTAACACTAAACTAGACCTCTTCGGAAATATATATGGGTTATCGGATCCTCTAATTAATTTAACATTTACTGGAACGACATCAGGGATTCTAAATAGTTGGAACTTCTCGTTTTTATACAATAAACTGGACTTGGATAACTGGAATCCCTCTTTGAACTCACGTGCAACTGATGGATTCAATATTCCGCTCGGACTTGGTTAATATTTGGTAAGTAATCTTTTGATATTTATTTTCCTTATATAATATCTTCTTTATTCATACAGGATACCAATTAATTAAATTACTATGAAATTATTGAATAATTTTATGCTTCTTTATAATATATTTTGATTCTACCGTCAATAAATATTTTCTATGCTGAAAAGAACACTTTAAGCACCAACTTTCGCGGTTTAAGTGAATTTAAGATATACTTTTCGGAATAAAATCGTGATTTTCCGAAAAGTACACGCGCCTTTCTTGAAAAATATTTTTCAATTCCTTTTTTTGTTTTTCGTCACCAAGACAATATTTCCGTTTTCTAATTTCATCCAATTAAATTCCTTTTCTCACAATTCTTGTTCAAAATGGTATTATAAAACTTTATTAATACGTTTCAGTGCTTTTCAAACTTTAGTAAACCTTCTCTATTAAATCTCTATTAATTTATAATAATGAATTACTAAGACTTTGTACTTCAAAAAATATTACTAATCAAAATTTTCTGTAAATGTCAATTTTGACAGATCCGCTTATTCAAACTTTACCCGCGCAATTATTTACCAAGTTGTTTCCTTCATACTTCAACAATCAACATTAAATTATTTTACTTTACATTATTGTTAATTAGACAAGTTTTACAAGATTTCAAACTACATTTTTACATAAATTATAATATTTAAATCTCCATTTTCAGATACCAATGAAAATTACTGCCACCAAGAACCTGGTCCACTACAACTCCTTCAAGTACAGTTTTCATAATTGACTGCACACATCTTTATTGTAATAAATAACATTTTAAGTATACACAACTGTTCTTTTTTAGTTTAAATATTTTAATTTAACAGTCACAAAGAAAAATTAGTAAAATTAAATAATCCTTCCAACTTGTTCAAAAATATACAGTGCCAAACATCAATATTGTTACTCAGCACATATGCCCCTTTTAAAAAATGTAAATTTTCAACTCGAATCAAAATTTATATTTATTAAACAAAATCTGATAATTCACATGTTTATCAATGTGCTCAAAACAATTATTTTAATCTACTAAATCCTTTAACAAATTTCAAATGAATCTTCTATTATTTGGTAATATCATATAACATTTATTTATAACTATCTGTACATAACAGTGTTTAAATTCAAAATTATTTGTGACACTCATAACTATAATACTCAACTTTCTTATAAGTCCAAAAGTAATATAAGGCTTTTCTTTATTTTCATTTTAATTATAAAAGTATAAATTTATTTATTTAAATGGATGTCTATGACCTGTATAAGAAATTTTTGTTCCATTATTTATCGTACTATGTATTATAATCTTTCTTAATGTTCCAATACCTTATTAAAAAATCTATATTTTTATTAATTGCCATCAAACTTTTAAACATTAATTGCATATATGTTTTTCTGTGTTTCCTTACTCAAACTTCTTATAAAAATATTATCTGTACTAACTTTTACATAAATAGGTGAATAACATATTCTTTTTATCTGTCTATGCCTCAGTTACTTATTTGCCTCTTTAAGAATGATTCACTATGCTTACTAATTATATATTATTTTCATTATATACTGTTCTCATTCGAACAAATTCCCTTTTTACCTATAATTGACATTTTCGTCATCCCCTATACTTTCATTTATGGAAAGTCCATATTTTTTTAACTTATCGTTTTTAAAGGCTTACGTTACCTATATAATTCTTTTTTAAGACACTTTTGGTCCTATATTTTATATCATTTTGGGTATTTTTCACCCTTTTATACATATACACTCTATAATAATTCCATATTCTTATGGTACTTTTAATATTTACTATTTATTGTAAGCATTTACTTTCATCTAACATATTTTATTTTTAAAAGGCTCTTCTTAACTTCTATCTTTTCCATTTCTTCATCACCTAACATGTTTGTTACATCTTGATAAATATTTTCTAACTTTCTTCAGTGCTTTACTTATTCTGAACATTCTTTTTATTTTTATAAGGCTCAAGGTTATTTATCCTCTATACAACTTCTTTATCCACTTCATTCCATTTAAATACTCAGGCAAATCTATTTACTAGTCAGATTACTTATATTACCTTCTCTTATGATTATTTACTAATTTATATACAATATGGGAATGAGGATATAACTTATTTTTTTCTTTAATTAATCATCTTTTTTTTTTTTAATAACTAATAATTGTAACAGACCTATAACTAAACTAATCTAATATAATACCGGAATACTTTATGTACATTCTTTATCTGAAAATCTCTCTATAAATTCAAATTATTTCTCGATAAACATGAACTTGTCTGTATACATGTATATCTGTTTCATCATTATGTCTTTTATTCATTTTAAAGAAAGCGAATTCCAATATGCCCCTTTCTTATCAATTTGTTATCTGTATCTGGTCATGCCCCTATCTTATAATAAGGTATTTATTTCCTCCTAATACTTCATTACTATATAATTATTTATTTTCTAATAAACTCCAGGTCTCTATTTGTCAAAAACTTTTGAAATTTTGAGATCTACATGTTACTTGGATAAGCAGGTGTTGTAAGTACCTTCAGAAGACGATCTCCTTTCTTATCTTCTGTCCTGACTAAAATTTCCTAGGTATGAATTAGCATGATTCAGAGAAATAATGTCATTTCTCCTTTTACAGTTTAAACTTCCAATATTGTTCTTACTTATGCAAATAATGTGGATTATTTGTCATATTAAATTGTCGTTGATTATTTGTCGTATTATATCATTGTGGATGATTTGTCTTATTATATTTTTGTGGATGATTTGTCTTATTATATTGTTGTGGATGATTTGTCTTATTATATTGTTGTGGATGATTTGTCTTATTATATTGTTGTGGATGATTTGTCTTAACTCAGATTTAGGAAGTGTCGTTACTCACTTACACAATACAAACTTCCAATACTGTGTCTTACCTATAATTTCGGAAGATTTAATATAACTCAGATTTAGGAAGTGGCGTTAATCACTTTCACAGTACAGTCTTCCTAATACTGTGTCTTACCTATAATTTCGGAAGATTTAATATAACTCAGATTTAGGAAGTGGCGTTAATCACTTTCACAGTACAGTCTTCCTAATACTGTGTCTTACCTATTATCTGGCTGATATCTCCCTGTTAACAGCCTCTGATGTGCTCTGCTTTGCTGCGTCTCACTCCAGTAATTGTTTTTAAATAATTCCACAAACTTACTTAAATCATCGCAACTGTCTTCAACCCTTTGAAACCAATCCGCTGCACCATTGTTTAAAGTCGCTCGAATAATATTCATTTGGCTCCTAAAATCCTGTATCTCTTCTATGTATCTTAAGATGTTAGTTAAATATGCCATGGGATGTGTCGTCATTTTATCTCCGCTAAAATGAGTAATATTTTCAATTCTTATACCGTTATTCAATATATGATAAGACGGTGTACAAGTAGCTTGTGGTATTTTAATATTTTTAGATTTCAACAAAAGTTCTTTCAACTCTAATTTCTGAACCTCGCACTCTTTTAAAACCTCTTCTATTCCAGATTTCTGAACACTCGTAGACATTGTTAATACTCTAATATCTTTCAAACACTTATCCTCAGTATTTTCTATCTTCTTATTTAAATTCTCCGCCAATTTTTCTGTCTTGTCCGTAACATCTTTGCTAACCTGATCTACTTCCTCTCGTATGCGTTTAGCTAACTCCTTATGTATCTCACTATTTTTCTTTTCTAATTGTTTAACGTTTTCTTGTACTACCTTTACTTTACCTTCAACCTCTTGTACTTTCTTTGTAATAAGAGTTTTAACTTCAGTATCCTTAATCTTCAGTTTGTCATCCATTTCTTTGCGCATTTTAACTTCCCTATTATCCATTTCAATAGTAATTTCTTTAACCTTTTCTTCTGTATCTCTCAGTAATGTTTTCTTTAATTCTTCCAGATTCCTTCTAGTTTCTTCTCTAGTATCAATGCTCGCCTTTTCCAACTTATCCAATTTTTCTCTTAATTCTTTTTTATCCTCATCCCTATTTTTCTTATTCTCTTCCCTAGCTTTGTCCAATTTATTACTTAATTCTTCCTTCAACTCCACTAAATTCTTCTTACTTTCTATTCTATCCTCATCCCTAATTTTCTCGCTTCTCTTCAGATCCTCCTCTCTATTTTTCTTATTATCTTCATTCATTTGTTTTAATATTTGTAAAATTGGTCCAAAATCTACTACTGGGGTCGACATTTCTATTTTCGAAGGCTCTCCTTGAATTTCCACCTTATCACCTCTATCCTGTGTTTCACCTGTCTGTTCAATACCTTCCTGAACTTGTAATGTAAGTTCTCCCCCCTCTTGTACATTCACATCCTGACCTACTTCCTCTTCACTGTCACTAGATGATTCAGATCTATTTAATCCAAAGTTACTCTTAGATCTGGTATTCATTTTGAATAATTAAAATACACAATTTCTTATACCTTAATATGTTTGTAACTGACTTTACTGCCTTTGTAAAATGTATACCAATGTTACCTCTATTAAAACAGTAAATAAAATATTTAAAGTATGTTGTTGCGAGTCTTATTTTTATTGCCACACGTTGAATACGTCATAAACATGTACTAAGGAGGGTAATATAGATTACAAACACCTAATCAAAATACTATTTGCGAGTCTTATTTTAATCGCTCCACGTTGGGCACGCCATAAAATGCACTAGTGGAGGGGATAATATACTTGCAACACATATAATAAATAATATACCCTAATGTACTCAAATCTTGTTATTTGTATTGCTAATAATATCTCCTCTCTTACCTAGTCATTCAAATTTACTCAATTAATCTCAGGTTATAATCTATGATAATAATAATGTATCACTCAGTATATAATATTTTAAAATCTTTGCACCAAAATTAATGTACTCATATGCTATAATAGGTTTCTTTATTTCTTTTATCTATGCCCAAACACTACTCAGTTTTATTCTAAATCAATTTAATTAATTCTTTTTTTTTTTATTATAATAATATTATTTAATGCATTTAGAAATAAATATTAATCTCCTAACTCTTTCAAATATTAATTACGATTCATTACTTCTTTCTGGTATGACTTTCCTATAAATGTAACTAGTTTTTATTTTTAACCGCGCAGTACTAGCATTTCATTTACTTTTATAAAGATGTCGCTTAGGTATTTGCCGTTATACACTACTACATAAAAATAACAATTTTAATGTTTCTAATAATCTTGTTCTACTTATTCTTATAATGAGGAGAATATTGCTGCTAATAAATTATCCCTCTTATAGGATAACAATAGTACGGTATGTATACTTTTCCTCTCACTATAAACTTTATAATGCTATTTTATTTTTGTTTACTTGTAGGTCATTGACTTATCAGCTTCTATGTCCGTAATGAAAATGTCTAATACAATGTTACTATTCTACCAAATAAAAAGAAGAATTTCACCACAATACTAGTTTAATGACAACAAATATAAAAATCTTGATTCGAAAATATACATCCAAAATAGTTATACGACATGTACATAGATTGTTAACCTGTCTAATCGCACCTGTACGTTTATTGTTATATGAAGGATGTCAGCAAATGTTATTTATTCAAAAGGTATGTACAAATTCAATTCAATGTATCTTTTTCAATTTAGCATGCATTATACGATGCAATTTAATTATCTATAAATAACCTTCGTTTATAAAATATTAAATAAGTTGAAGGTATGTTTTAGTACCAAGGTCATGTCAATTCATTTATATATGTGCATATTCTGTATCTTTTTATGAAAATAGAGATTTAATCTTTTAACAAAACGTATTTCTATACTTGTTTTATACTAGTCAACAATTCTAAATAATATTTATGACTTTTACTCGATATACAATTAAATAAATTCAAATTTTTCCTTATTTAAAAATTATACAACCTCTTGTTAATATTTTTCTTCTATCTCTGGTTTGTTTAAATTATGTTTTCTTTTTTTTTTTTCCACAGGATCTTACTGGACTCGTTCTGTGCAACTGGTAACTCTCTGGAAACCCTCCTAGCACGACTTCTTGGTGTATCCTCGTTCTCCTTCAGGACCTGGAACTGCTTCGGTTATATCTTACAAGATGTATCTTGTTGTGTCCTCGAAAACTGCGGGATATCTTCTGGATTTAAATGCAGCTGTACTTCTATCTCGACTTAACACTAAACTAGACCTCTTCGGAAATATATATGGGTTATCGGATCCTCTAATTAATTTAACATTTACTGGAACGACATCAGGGATTCTAAATAGTTGGAACTTCTCGTTTTTATACAATAAACTGGACTTGGATAACTGGAATCCCTCTTTGAACTCACGTGCAACTGATGGATTCAATATTCCGCTCGGACTTGGTTAATATTTGGTAAGTAATCTTTTGATATTTATTTTCCTTATATAATATCTTCTTTATTCATACAGGATACCAATTAATTAAATTACTATGAAATTATTGAATAATTTTATGCTTCTTTATAATATATTTTGATTCTACCGTCAATAAATATTTTCTATGCTGAAAAGAACACTTTAAGCACCAACTTTCGCGGTTTAAGTGAATTTAAGATATACTTTTCGGAATAAAATCGTGATTTTCCGAAAAGTACACGCGCCTTTCTTGAAAAATATTTTTCAATTCCTTTTTTTGTTTTTCGTCACCAAGACAATATTTCCGTTTTCTAATTTCATCCAATTAAATTCCTTTTCTCACAATTCTTGTTCAAAATGGTATTATAAAACTTTATTAATACGTTTCAGTGCTTTTCAAACTTTAGTAAACCTTCTCTATTAAATCTCTATTAATTTATAATAATGAATTACTAAGACTTTGTACTTCAAAAAATATTACTAATCAAAATTTTCTGTAAATGTCAATTTTGACAGATCCGCTTATTCAAACTTTACCCGCGCAATTATTTACCAAGTTGTTTCCTTCATACTTCAACAATCAACATTAAATTATTTTACTTTACATTATTGTTAATTAGACAAGTTTTACAAGATTTCAAACTACATTTTTACATAAATTATAATATTTAAATCTCCATTTTCAGATACCAATGAAAATTACTGCCACCAAGAACCTGGTCCACTACAACTCCTTCAAGTACAGTTTTCATAATTGACTGCACACATCTTTATTGTAATAAATAACATTTTAAGTATACACAACTGTTCTTTTTTAGTTTAAATATTTTAATTTAACAGTCACAAAGAAAAATTAGTAAAATTAAATAATCCTTCCAACTTGTTCAAAAATATACAGTGCCAAACATCAATATTGTTACTCAGCACAATATATATAAAGTACTCAAGACAAAAAGGTACAAGAAAAAGATATTGTTGCCTGTGTAAATATTAAGAAATCCACCAAACATAAAGTTGAAATAAATAAACAGAAAATGAGGATATAAGGATTGCGGCTATAGAAAATACAGAAAATAATGAACAAAATAAGGAAAAAAATTCCTTAGAATGGAGAATAGTAGGACCCAGAAAACCAAGAAAAACGGAAGTTATTCGTGGAAGTGATGTTGCAGCCTCTTCAAATAAAGAAGCTACAAGCAAACGTAAATTTAGGAGAATAGATGTGGTTACCGGTAACAACAAAAGTGCGAGTACAATTTAAAGGAGTTACAAAAATGGGCCATCTGCATGTATACCGCCTGGATCCGACTATAACGGAGAAGGACTTGCTTAGTTATGTTAAATCTAGAAATATTAATGAAGTGAACTGTGAAAAGCTTAAGAGTAAGTTCCCTAACATTTACTCTTATTTTAAGGTTTCAGAGCCTCTTAAATATGTTGATGATCTTCTGAAACCTGATATGTGGCCTGAGGAGGTATGTGTTAATCGTTTTTTAGCACATCTTGTGCGGAACCAACCAATTACTTAAATAGTTTTCACATCATGCATCAAAATATTCGGTCATTGAGTAGCAAAGTTGAGTGTTTGAAAGTTGTAATTTATAGTAAAAAAATTGATGTTTTAATGCTTAGTGAACACTGGCAGAGTGCAGATCAAATCAGGGAAATTTCATTTGTCAATTATAATCTTGCCTCTTATTATTGTAGAGATCTACGTGGCCATGGTGGTGTGGCCATCTATCTTCATAAATATATCAGATTTAAAGTTAGAGATGACATTACCAAATTATCTTCAAGTAATATCATTGAAATATGTGCTGTTGAAGCAATATCTGATACTAACATAATACTAATTGCTCTGTATAGGCCACCTAATTCGGATCGATATGTTTTTATGGAAAGATTCTCTTTGTTACCTGAGATGCTCTCGGTGGAGAACAAACACATTGTTATCGGCGGGGATTTTAATATTAAATTCACCGAAGTGGGTGTCCTGCAGACGCTTTTTACTGATTTGCTGAGCAGCCATAATTTATATACTGCAATAGACGTTCCGACACGCACTGGTTTCGGCTCGTCTTCGTGTATTGATAAGTTTCTTATAAACCTTCCTCAAGGTAGCTACACTGCTTGGTGCTGTGATAACAACCTTTCCGATCATTTTTCACAAATACTAGCATTGCGAATGAATCTACATCCAAATAATAAAGACTTTATTTATAGGCGGGAGTTTTCTGGTGATAATATGAATCTCTTTTGAAATTACTTCCAGAATGAGACCTGGTTAACTGTTTATGAGAGCAACTGCCCGGATGATGCCTTCTCAAAATTTATTAAAATTTTTAAATACTATATGGATTTATGTTTTCCACGGCTGAGATGCCGTAACAACATTAATAATCAAAGAGTTTGCTGCTGGTGTCTCTCATCAGTATAGTACGAGAAATCTAGACTACCTTTTACCACATGCTCACAGGACAGCATTTTTTCAGAGATATATACTATTTATGGGATGCAAACTTTTTAATAAGCTCCCCTCACAAATCAAACAGTCATTGAGTTTGAAGCTTTTCAGAGGTGCTGTAAGAAGCCACTTACTGGCAATCAATTGCTACTCTATAGATGACTATCTGAATTATTGACCCTGAAGATTTGGTTATGTTGTGTTGAAAGGGTATTCATAAGTGGCTCGCTCAGCAAACCTACAATGTAATTAGTGAATAAGGACTGCTTAGTTATTACTGCTTTTATTATGTAATTCTGTCTGATTTTATCATGTACTCACTTCTGACATGTTTTTGGCATATACCTTTGTTAGTTATAATACTGTATATAGCTTGGAAATAAAGATGATTATGATTATTATTATTATTATAAACGAGGGTTGTTCTCTTTGCACTGAGCCTGGTTAATTAAAACACTATTTACAAAAAAAATGTGTTTATTTTTTTTCCAAAGTATTCTCCCCCACAGTCAATGCATTTTGCATCCTTGAAAACCAATCTTGAAAACATTTTCTTCAATCTCCTTGCCATAGCTTGTTTATTTCATTTTTAAAGGTATCAACCGCTTCTACGGTCGATGTAAAACGTAAATCCTGTAATTTATCTTTTACCCGCGGACATAAGAATAACTCATTAGGTGCTAGGTCTGGAGCCTACTATGAATGACCCATTATTTCTATGTTTTGGGCATTCAAATATTCAGTTGTTCGAGAGGCAATATGGGCCCGAGCGTAATCTTGATGCAGATGATCCGTTCTCTTGGAAGTTTTTCGCGAACATTTTGGAGAACCTGCGGCAAACAAATTGAAGTGTGCATTCTGAATTAAAAGTACGTCTATTATCTAGTGCTACAGTGGAAACATGCCCAGTAATTCCAAAAAATGTGGCGACCATCTTCTTGTTTCGACTTTTTTTTAAAAACAACTTTTGTTGTAGCCGACCCAAACTGTCGATTGTTGCTTTTTTTTTCGGGATCACAGTAGTATACACATGTTTCATCACCTGTAATGATGTTGTCCACCAAATGAGACGATCCACGGTTAAAACGATCTAGTGTAGATCTGCACCATCTCACACGGTCTTCTTTTTGAGTTGAAGTTAAGTTGTGGGAAATTCACCGAGAACAAAGCTTGTGGACCTTCAAATGTTTGTGTATAATAATACTAATTGCTTTCACACCAATCATTAAAGTTGCTTTTATGCTTCTGACAGTAGTATACCCGTCTTCTATAATTATAAAGCCGCATTCGCGGATGGCAGTTTGTGACATGGCGGCAGTATGGATGGGAGCATTGTCGTGCAATAATCGCACACTTTTTGTCAATTTTCCACGACGTTTTGCACGAATACTATGACAGTGGATTCCAAAATCGGTTTTGGGTCATTTCCACACATGTTTAATTGCGCACATTCGACTCGACGTTCACGTTGGAGAGCAGAAAGAAGTCCCCATCTAGCACTAATTTTATTCATACACAAATGGTCATGGAAAATTCGGCGAACACTTGTTTCGGAAATGTTTGTTATCACTGTTAATTCCTTTACTTTCAAACGGCGATCTTCTAGCACTAAATGTTAAATAATTGAAATTTGTTGAGGCGTTATCACTTCAATTGGTCGACCCAACCGATCAGCATTTTCCAGAGATTCTTGTCGCAAAGGGAAACATTTTACCCACTTTTTTACAGTTGAATACGAAGCAGAAGAATCACCGTAAACGCCATCTAAACGTTGTTTAATGTGATAAGGTGTATGCTCTTGTTTTGTTAAAAATTTAATGTCCTCGCGGTACTCCATTTTCGTTACTTTAGACATTTTCGTGCGCTAGTCACGTTGGTTGGCTGGTTACTAAAAACTACTAGGCTTCGAACCATAATATTTATAGTGTACACCTCGCGTATGTGCATGCATGACGTGACGGAGTTTGAACACGTTTGAACCTGTATAAGTCTGTCAGGCCGAGAACTTATGGCGCCTACCTGGTATACACATTAATATTGACAAAAAGTCGTGGAATTAAACTGCATTATCTTCTGCCACGATGACGAGACTTGTCTTTCAACTTGACAAGGTGTCACACGGACATCTAAGTCCATGATTCAACAATTATTATTAGCTTTTAATTAATAATAAGTAAATATTGTTAAAATTAATGTAACTTTACAAGCGCCAACCGCAAAGATGTAACAAAACGCAGGTTTGAGTCAGGATTGGTTATTGGCCACAAAGATACGCATTTGACAGAAGAGAACAAAGGGGGCGACCATTAATTACGTGAACTAAAAATTGAGGCGGGAAAGTCTGGTAAAATCTCACCAAATTTCAATTAACGAGTGGAGGGGAGACGGAGGTCAATGAAAATCTCACGCCAAGTTTTTAAGTTATAGAATATACATTATTATTGTAACAGATAACCTTTTGCATAACAAAATGAATCCCGGGCATAGACAATATTTAATAAGGAACACAATAACATCGGCTTATGCGTTGCAGATATACAGGGTGAGTCCTACTAATGACTTCTATCTTACCAAATAAATTTGGTAAGATTTGGTAGTACCACTCCTCACCTCACGTGAGATTTACTTTATAATTTCTGAATAATTAAATATACAGGGTGAGTCATTAGTAGCCGCTTCTTCGATTGCGCTTTTGCGTTTTAAATAAAAGAAAAAACAATTAATGGAAGATACATGGTTGCTTGTGGCGCATATTGTAAAAATACTTTAAGCTCTGACGCACTTCCGGTTTCACCGGACATGCACGAAACTTAATTTTTTAAATGACTCACCCTATATATTTTTGTATTTTCTTGTACTGCATTAAATTGTCTGTTCAACTGTTTTTTCATTTTCAAAATTGAGCCAATAGTAGTTTTTGAGTTATAATTTTTTTTGAAAATATTTGACCAAAACACGTGTTCAGAAAAAAATGATTTTCACATTGTTTTTAAAAGTAAAAACATTAACTTTGGTGGTGCTTCTAGCCAAGAAAATTCTGCATCATTTGGTAAAGTTGCACTCGACAATACCTCAAACAACTTTGTTTTTACAGAGCCTACTTCCTGAAATTTTCACATACCAAAAACTTATTCTTCTTAAATGGAACACCCAGTATTTTATTGAGGCATTTTGTTCATTTTTTTATTCTCTTTCATTTTTGTTAAAAATGTCCTTATCTACCTTTTGTAATTTTTGAGATAATCACTATAAGAGCAATGAGCGGTCAATTAAAGAACTACGGGCGTTGTTTTATGCACCCAAATATTTGTCCAATAAAGGCTGGAATGCAGCTGACTGCCTGAGTCAACTGTTAAAGAATGACGGTATACATTTATGTCACACTTATAAAGGCATCGCTTTTAGTTCATCCAAATGAATTATTCTTATGAAGAGTTAATAGATATGATTGACGTTTTGGATGAATCAGAAAGGAACTCTCTGCTAGCATCCAAACTTTTGCACAGCGATCCCTGGTGGAAGTCAACCGAAATCAGAAACCCTCGAAAACATAAAGTGGACGGTTTGAGTGAACAGAAAGTATTCAATATGAAAGAAAGAGCGGAAAATGCAATAACTGGTGAGGATAAGACGTTTATGGTACTTGCGAGTGTAGTCGAGCACCACCATACTAGTACAACGAAAATTAGTCGTCAGTTAGATGTAAGTCAAATTTGAGAATCTAGAATAATTAGGGAATATGAAATTCACCCGTAGCATATTCATACACAGGGTTAGATTAAATAAATTTTCAGAATCGCTTCCATTTTTGTCAATATGGCAGCAGATAAATTATCCTGGCTTTCTCATTTTTTTGTTGTTTACCAACGAAGCCACATTCTATTAAAGCAAATACGTTCATTGTCAAAATTTCCATTATTATAACACATAAAACCCCCCACTTTATCACACCTGTAAACTTTCAAAATCGTTGGTCATTAAAACTGTGGGGAGGATTAGTGAAAATGTTAATGGAGGAGAGAATCTTTGCTATGTACGGACGGATTTTCAAAACTTTTTGAAAACATCTTCAAATATGTCAGTAAACGTAACCGTTATTTTATTTCGATGTTAACCAACAGTGTCAAAAATGAAGTGCTGCAACTGGACATTGCCGGAATTAAAATATTGAAATGCGATGCTCTTCATTCTGTAAAATTATTACTTTTGGGATAGTTGGATTTAACATTTACTTTGTTTGACAGTTGACTAAGGATGTCGGGCGCCATTCCTGCCTTCCAATGGTTGAACGAATATTTTGGTGCATAGAACAACAGCGCTCGTAGTTCTTTAATTGACCGCTAATTGCTCATATAGTGATTATCTCAAAAATTACAAAAGATAGGTATAGGATATTGTTAACAAAAAAGAAAGAGAATAAAAAAAGGAAGAAAATACCTCAATAAAATACTGGGTGTTCCATTTAAAAAAAAATAAGTTTTTCGTATGAGAAAATTTCAGAAAGTAGGCTATGAAAAAACACAATAGGTACCTCAAAAGACAAGTTTTTTGAGGTATTGTCGAGTGCAACTTAGACCAAATGATGCAGAATTTTCTTGGCTATAAGCACCACCAAAGGTATTTTTTTTTACTTTTAAAAACAATGTGAAAATGATTTTTTTCTGAACACGTGTTTTGGTAAAATATTTTCAAAAAAAATTAATAACTCAAAAACTATTGGCACAATTTTGAAAAAGAGAAAACAGTTGAATACATAATTTAAAGCAGTACAAGAACATCTAAAAATATATAGAATGAGTCGTTTAAAAAAATTAAGTTCCGAGCATTTCCGGTGAAACCGGAAGTGCGTCAGAGCTTAAAGTATTTTTACAATATGCGCCACAAGCAACCATGCATCTTCCACTAATTGTTTTTTCTTTTATTTAAAACACAAAAGCGCAATCGAAGAAGCGGCTACTAATGACTCACCCTGTATATTTAATTATTCAGAAATTATAAAGTAAATCTCACGTGAGGTGAGGAGTGCTACTACCAAATCTTACCAAATTTCAGCAAGGGGGAACGAGGGGTCGGAATTAAAAAAAAACACCTCACGTAATTAATGGATGCCTCAAATACCGACTGTTGCATCTAGGTTGGATCTGCATACCTAATTTGTGCCTCAAATAACGACTATTGCGCCAAACATGTTGTACTATTGTGTGCGTATGTTATTTTAATATACCCATACATAATTCTACAAGCAAGATAATTAGTGTTTAAATTAATAAGAAGTAATGACATTAACTTTTGAAAAGAATGCTATTTCCATAGATTAAATCTAAAATTTTTCTTCCTGTCGAGTGCTATAGCTCTGTTGTCGAAGTATGCATGCAATTAGTTAAAACTGAATGTCATACTATTCTATTTTTAAACAATATCTGTACTTACGACATAAAGTCGGAGTTCGCCAATTTATAGGTATGCCATAATAATTACAATGCTGAGCGTATATTGATAAGGCGGTACAAAGACATTCACAATCACCACCAAGATCGCATTTGCAAGAATCCATTACGCATGCATCATAGTATTTTTCTACCGGTATGCTGGAATGGCATGAAGAAAAGGTTTCGCTTAGTAGTACATCACATTGTCGTTTTGCCCATTTTCTTCTAGCTTCATCAAATGTATTCTGAAAAAAGCAGTATTATTAATGCAGCAAAAGGAAAATATCTCTTGTACTTAATTACGATGATGATCGTAAATCATATGACATAGACTGCAAGGACTAAGCTTGCTGTTAAAATTTGAAACCCTCACTTGTATTAGTAGGTATATGTATTTCATTTTTGATTTTCAATCACCTGATGTCATATTAATGATGTATTACATGTTATTTAGTAACGGTAATAGGTTGTTCTGTCTAATTTTATGCTTGTAGTATATTTTTCTTTTTCTCCTTTACGCAAATATGGAAAGAAGATGAAATAAAATGCTTTCACGAAACGTCGTGGAAAAAGTCAAGCTACTGGAAGAACATTTTTGTCATACATTTAGATAAGAAAAGCGCCAGCATATAATGCAAGAACTAAAGCCGAAACAAACACAACATTAGTATATTGCGAAATATAGTAGACACGGTGACAGAAAATACTGAAAATCTTATTTAAGTCCCGTGTGTAAATCTAAAATCGACATTTAATATGATAAAATGAAATAATGAAATCTCAAAAATAATAAAATTAGTATATTACTAAAATTAGAACGCAAACAAGTGTGTGTTGCGCCCAGATGTTTGCGGTTAATGCACTAAAGAAGGTCACACAATGGGAGAAATGCCATTATAATTATAATGTTTTTATTTCCCGCAAAAATAAAAATAAACTACAGGTCGAAATTTTTAAACTAAATATAAACTAAATGAATTAAACAAAAAATACATCAAGGAATGACTATGTGAGTTCCGATAGTTGTTCAAAGTGAAGTTTTAGATTCTGTATCTTCTTAATAAAATAAACCTCCGAGTAAAAGTGTTACTTCCGGTCCAAATTTTGAATTTTTTTTATAGAGAAATTTCCCCAATAGATCTCAAAGTACTTTGATTCACTTACTACATATCTATAGAATGTATAATTTAATATATATTTGTAAAAAACTGATATTCGATAATAGTTATTTATGTAAGTAAAGTGATCCTTTATCGAACGAGTCTGGTTTATGAGCCAAGCGAGCGAAGCGAGCGAGGCGAATAAAAGACGAGTTCGATAAAGGCACTTTATTGACGTGGTGCATACAAAATTTTATCGCCAACCGCAAAAATTCGTAATTTAAAAAATAAAGGTATAATGACTTATGACATTTCGTGACAGCGACAAACGATTTATGTTTAATGTCATACAATCGTGTCTGTGTTGACAGATATAAGCGGCAGTAAAGTACATTATTGTAGAGTACGATAAAGTGTTTGTTTACCTCCGTAAAACGCTATGGTAACGCATCGCTTTATTGACGGTTAGCGATAATAGTTATTTGTATATCAAGGCCGCGAAATCACACTTTAACGTACGCAGAGAGAAATTGTCGCAGAGGCCGCTTGCGGCCGAGGCAAGACAATCTCGAATACGTTAAACGTTTTCGCGGACAAGATATACACACAATTTTTTGGGCAACCGTTAAATCTTACAATCGATTTAATTTAAATTGAGACAAAATTTAATTTAGCACTAAAGTGGTTTACTTGCTTTATATGGGTTACCATGGAAATGAGACGAATATAATAAACTATAAATACTTAATAGTTGTCAAAATAAGTCGTAGAATGTATGATAAAATGTGTTAAAATGTGTATTTACTTTAACGGCGGCTGCCATAGCAACGGCCGCGAAATTGTATTTCACAGCCAGGTATAGGGATTCAATGTTTACGTGCGATTTATACGTATACAAGTAATACGTGGCAACGTGGCACCCCTACTGTCCGTCACCAATCCCGGCAACAATCGACATTACAACGATTTTCTCCGATCTTCCGACTTCTCTCCACCAGATTTTACATTCAATGTTTAGCTGCGAACACGTTGCGATCTAGTCTGCAATAAAAGCCGTCTTATTACTGGAACGGGAAACATCAAATGGCCGCCGCGATCTCCTGATCTAGTAGTTTATTATTATTTTCAGAATCCTTTTTTATTTACCTTATTTTTAATTTTATTAGAATTACGCTTTTGTTTGTGTCATGCAGCGTGAACGCAGCTTAATAATTCTCTGCATTTACTGAAAAGAAAAAGAAAAACAAATCCTTGCAACTCGTAAATATTATTTCTGAACGCATTACAAACACCCAAGCCGGTGGTCGAATAGTTACTGCTAACCACGCTAACTTGTATTTACGAGCATGCATCGGTCGTGCTGTCATTGGAAAGGAAAGAAGGGGTACTATGTTGCCACGTACTGTATGGATTAATTGCCTATAGCTAATGAAAATTGACACATACTGTATAGAGTATGTATGCAGTAGTATATTATGAGTATTATAATACTCTTGAAGAAAATAACTAGTGGACCAACAATTAGATAGAAAAAGTAAAAGTAACATGTTATGAAGGCAAAACAACAATTTTCCTCATGAGTTTTACATACAACATTTTGTAAATAAATAAGTATTGACATTCGAACTAGTTCGTGATCCATGATCCATACATACTATGTGGATACTGATAAGTCGTAATGTTAGACATACTTACCGATATATCTTCCGAAATTTCGCATTCCTTTGTATTATCTAATTTCCACGTAGATACAAATTCGTAAGCCATTTCAACAACTACATCATCATTTTTCACTTGATTGAAGTTTCCACATAATCCCAATACCTAAAAAAGAAGAAAACGTAATTTTATCCAATTATAATTTGTGCTTTTTTATAACTTAAGAATCTCTCATAATATCCCTTGCTGGTGAGTACGTTTTGGCGGTGCACGTACATAGACGTTTATTATCGGTGATATACTAAGCATCTGAGAGTATATCAACGATAATAAACTAATCAGTCTTGTCTATGTACGTGCACTGCCAAAACGTACTCACCAGCACTGCCGGTAACGTAAAAATATTTTGCTGAAATTTTCGAAAAATGTGTAGTTTATGTATAAAAAGAAGGGATTAAAATTTTAGCAAGACATAATCGATTAATCAAGTTAGCATTGCCATTAACTCAAAAAATGTTTCTTGTTGACATGATTTACTTAAGACTATGACTTGGAATTTGCGTCTAGACGTCCTAGGCGCACCAATAACAGTAAAGCTTATTCTGCTTATGGATTTACAAGATCCATAGGATGTATACATGTCGAAGTATTCGGTGTCTTCTGCTGGAGGAGTGACGAAAAATTATACTAAGAATGATGGGTGGAATTAGGACTTCTGTGTCAAATTTTAATTTTTTTTATGAGCTTATGCTGGTCGTGCAATTGCCAGAACACCTCCCAGATAAGAAATACATTTATACTTTTATGCACAGAGCCATACGGGCGCTGTGATGTGGTGGGAGTATGTCATGACGGTAAATCTCCTCTAGTAATAATTTCATGCTAATTATTGCATCAATATCGTGCTAGAACCTGTATTAATTCCGTATCTTTAATAACAGGTAAATGTCATTTCTCAGTAAATAATGCA
The DNA here is from genome assembly GCA_963170755.1 of Amphimallon solstitiale. NCBI lineage: Eukaryota > Metazoa > Arthropoda > Insecta > Coleoptera > Scarabaeidae > Amphimallon > Amphimallon solstitiale. The sequence goes on along the minus strand of OY720676.1, from coordinate 77,223,311 downwards.
TTATTACTTTGTCCCGTACCACATACCAGGAAATTTTTTAGCAAAAAAATAGGTTTTTTTGGAAGTCTAGGTTGTTACATTTTTTTTGTATCTTATACCTTATTAGCGTTCTATAATTTTTGTTGCATTTCATGCGAGTGACGCAGTACATTTATCTTGAATTCTTTCGCGCGAAGTCAGGTCACGCCTAGAATTAATCTTTTGTTTACTGTTGGAATTACGTATAATTATTTTCTGCGGGATGTGGAATTTTCATCTAATTTATTTCTATTTAATTACCTCGTGTAATTAAGTGGTTTCCTTCATTTTTAATTAACTTGGATTATTTTTCCTTCAATTTGCAGCGGTAGCGCTATCTCGTTATGTAGCATTGGTTATGCTATTAGGAAGCATTAAGATTGTGCTTTCGTTTAATGTTGTTATATTCCTTACGTCGATGCATAATTATCTGCGATTATTTCTATTTAATTATTTCTTTGTTTGGTTCTTGCTAATCTGTCCCTCATCTTTTAAATATTTTATGTAACAATTCACCTTCAACTTGCTAGATGTCGCCTTGACACCTTGTAACCCAGCCTTGTGTTCTTGTCAATTCATTCTTCCGATATGGATCGAACCATTTAGTTGATTTAAAAAAGCGATCCAATTACTTCAATCAGTGTTCACTGTAATTAATGGACTGTTTTGTCTATTTACCGTACAATTCACACGTTAAATTGTGGATGATTAAACAGTGATAAATATAATTTTGGTAGTTAATTAGTTTTCTGCTGCGATGGTGCAGGATTTTCTTGTTGCTTGAAGTACATCACTGGATAGGTAAGCTTACTAAGTTTATTAATTTCTCTTTCTCCTGACTAATGCTTTGTTTCGTATATTTCCCCTTTTAGCTTTTTATTTTATACCGTACTGTCGATTTCCTTTATGTGCGAACACGTTTTGGAATTCCGGAAGTATCGCCGCCAGCACGCTAGCCTATCTTTCGCTAAGCGTTTAAATATATATTGGAATTTTTGAACCATCCACCGCCTTTGTGGGCAAATCTACATCATTTAGGACCCCGAATTAATATATTTCTACTGTGGATGCCTTATTGAAAACCAATGCCTCGTGTGGATCAAGTGCACTGTCAAGATATGTTTATATAATTATTCTTATTTGGAAACCTATTTATCTGTTTTGCTTTAATTAATTTCATTAGAATACGTTACGCTTTTACCTGTAAATTCATTTTCATTAACGTTTTGAGTAGATCCTTAAGATTCAATAAGTTTTGTATCCGATGCCAAACGGATCGGCTTAATTGAAGCTATCCAATTTAATTGCTAGTTAATTTCCGTCAGGTTAGTAGCCTATTTTGCAGTTTTTAATTAATTTTTGGTCTCATAAGTGTTATAGCTAGTTAATTATTTGTTTTTTTTAATACACATCTACGGCATGTAATGACTGTAGAGGCTTAAATGTAAAGCGAGATCTCGTTCCCCGCCTTTAATTTCATTTGTAACACAAATAATTAATCAAGTTTTGAATGTATACGTTTCTTTTTTTTTAAAATCATTTTTAAGTGCACTCTTGCGTTTGCCAGACCTGAATTTAATTTAAATTTTTATGCGTATTTATGCTCTTTTGGCTTTTATATATTATTTAAATTTGCATAGTTGATTATTTGACAACTTGTTTTGTATTATATATGTAGGGTGAACCACCCAATTGTGCGTTTATTATAATTTCACTGTGCATCTTATTGGGCCATATATAATTCCAATCTTATTTAATAAAATTGTTATTGTTGTTTATATCGTGTATGAATGTCTTACTATACCTAGTGTACCTAAGTTATTTTCGCTGTCGGAATAAGAAACTTATTGGAGTGGGCCTGAAATAGAATGACAGCTGGCGCCTAAGAGTCGTCCACCTTCAGTATTCTGAGTGACCCATCCCCTAAAACCGAGAGTTAGAGGCACAGGCCCCACCCCATCTTTTCCAACGCACACTAGGGAAGTAAGGTAAGGCAGGTTCAAGGTGACACACTTTCATAAATTTAATTGGGCGAAGCTACAGGTGTGAAACTCCGGCAAACGGGCACATGTCCAATTGTCGACCGGATGGCATTATTCTAGTTACCGTTAGCGCCATATGTGCCTCCCTTTCTGCCAGGACAATCCTAAGGAGAAGCGAGTGTAACAAGGTACGTAGTGTTAGTCTGCTGAATAAAGCAAACTATAGTAGAATTACCGAACAGATGCAGTAGCAACAGCGCATTTGCCCGTTTAAGCTATTAGTATAGGAGACAAACAACGCGACTTTTCAAGACTTGTTCCTATTTAGGATTATTTGTTCTAATGATTCCAAATATGTATTTATTTTGAACTGCTATTTACTACTTGATGCGATTAATGGTCGCATTCATTATACCAAGGCACTTGGCAGAAGCTACCAAACAGTTTGTTAATCGTGCAAAAATTGATATATTCTTTCTACTGCTTTACTCCAAGACGCCATGTTTTGTAGCATAAAATAATATAGCTACCAAATACAAACACGTTTAAAAATAGAGATGACGGATGCCAAAGTCAGACATTATTATATTTACAAATTATTAACAGTATTGGAAATTCATATTCAAATAACGAAACCTACGTATTAACATAGTTCCAAAACAAATACGATAAATTTTAGAACACTTAAATATAATCTCAACGTTTGCTACAGTAAATTTGAAAATGCATAGCAACAAACGTTCTTCTTATTTACATTTCAAGTAACAATTCGGTACAAGGTCGAATGCTGGGAGCGCTCATGAAGCGATTTGTGCTACAAGTACGCTCCCAAATTTTCATATTATGAATGCGACCAATATCAAAAACAGTAGTTATATTGATGGAACATGTCTAACATGAAAAATCTGTATATCTATATAAACATCCATATACTTCTTCTGTAAGATATACTTGTTTGCTTGAAATAATATATAACCTTAAAACTGCATATTATAAAAAAATAATTTTACACATAAGGATTTGTTTTTTAATTTCTCTTTTTATCTTCATAAGCCTGCTTGCACACGTGGTACTACATCCCTATGTTTAATTACGTCTATTTTATCACTTTAGGTGGTACTTACTTTGTTCTGCCATTGACTACCTAGCCTTATATTAATCCATGTATTTTTGTCCCAAGAAATTTCGATGCCAGCTCCAATAACTTTAATTATCACAAGAAGAGAATTGTCAATTAAAATTATTTTTTGCAACTGTTTCATATAGAGCAATTTTTCATTCTTAATTAGCGTGATATTTTCTTGTATACCGTCTATATTGACATTAATGCTAATTGATTTTAAGCAAGTAGCTCCAGCATGACTACAACGTTCGTTCTAAAAGGTAAGAATATTAGTTTCTAAAAAATAGTATGAAGTATTACAAATGTACCGTAAATTCTATTTTAAATTCATCGTTTCCGATATTTCCTTGTACTAACGTGAAAGAGCATTCAGACTGGAAATCATAATGTACTCCATCGAATGTTTTAACATGTGAATCACCCCAAATGTCACATTGCGAATGGGTACATTGCCATAATCCTTTTTTGCAAATACTACAGGAAGGTTATAGAATTATTTTAAAACTTACAACTTCTTCAAAATAAGCTATACTTAAAATAATGTGTTTATATAAAATGTGTAATTGCAAATATCTTAAGGATGAAAGTGAATATTGAGTATTATAGTTTACGCTTTGTAATGAAGAGAATTATTGTGTAGCAAATACTTTTTTGCATATATTCTGTACTTGAAATTAGTTTTTTTACAAATATAATTCATAGTTTCAAATATCCTTAAGCCTTTTAATGGTTTGGAAATCGAATTACATAGAATGTTTTGCAATAAAATTTATTCTTTTGTAAATAGATTTAATCGCTCTGAGAATCTTTTTCCAAATGAAATCAGACCTTTTGCAAATCAAGTGCACGCAGGTTGACAATGTCTTCCTCGTGGCGATGTTGGCTGTTGTCTTCAAAACCGAGGACCTTCTAACTGAAGCGACAAATGGCGGTCTGTCACCTGACGGTCTTCCGTTTAGTTTACATCTCCAAGGACATCCCACCTTATTCCTTGGCTACACTGTGCTGATGACGACCAATGAGTCAGAAACACGTGTCTACGGTTGCTCTACAGCGGCTTTACCCAATATTCTCTATTTCATTTTCTAATATATACAGGCTGTTTAAAAAAGATGCGGCAATATTAAAGGGGTTGATTGTCCAGGTCATTTTATAGAAAAAAGTTTATAATAAACAAGGTCCGCAAACGCTTCGTTACCGCTCTACAGCGTGTTGAAGTTTAATTAAAAGACAGTAAAAATTAGATTTCTCCAAGACGGCATTAAATATCATAATGAAATTTTAGGCGCGTTATTTTTCAAGAAAAAAATAGGACGCCGCTGATTTCTCTAAAAATAAAAATATGTTTCTATTCTTTGTTCAATTGTGAAGAAAAAAGCTCTCTTAACTTTTTATCGTACGACGTAACGTTTTTTAGTAAAAAAAAACACATTTTAGTGCATGTACATTTATCATGCTTACAAAAATATTTTTAAACAGTCTTGTTTTATTCACTGACATATTGAATGACATATGATTAATAATTTTGTATGTGTTGAATTTCCTTATCATGAATCGCTATACAAATGCAGAGATGACCGACATGCACTACATTTATGGACTTGCTGATGGAAATGCATTAGAAGCTAGGCGGTTGTATACTGAAAGATTTCCTGGCCATATTGCTCCTGATGGAAAAACTTTCGAAAGTATTCATCGGCGTCTTTATGAACAAATGTAATAAATGTACATGCACTAAAATGTGTTTTTTTTTACTAAAAAACGGTACGTCGTATGATAGAAAGTTAAGAGAGCTTTTTTCTTCACAATTGAACAAAGAATAGAAACATATTTTTGTTTTTAGAGAAATCAGCGGCGTCCTATTTTTTTCTTGAAAAATAACACGCCTAAAATTTCATTATAATCTTTAATGCCGTCTTGGAGAAATCTAATTTTTACTGTTTCTTTTTATTAAACTTCGACACGCTGTAGATCGACAACGAAGCGTTTGCGGACCTTGTTTATTATAAACTTTTTTGTATAAAATGACCTGGACAATCAACCCCTTTAATATTGCCACATCTTTTTTAAACACCCTGTATATATATATATACACACAATAGAAAAATATTAATAACAATTAAATTAATTATTTGCTGTGATTAATTGCTGATGGCAAGTAAGTTTCATCATACGTCGAAGCATGTTTAGTATTAGGGTAATAGTTAAAATTAAATAAAATAATTGATTGATGCGAGATATTTGTTGAAACTCCATAATAATAGATATGAAAACTGCGTTTGTGAGATTCAAAATTTATTCATAGTAACCACTACAACATTGTTTCGCAACACTGCAGCTTCATGAGGTGGATGAAAAGCTAAAGCTACCAGTAATTGATTGATATGCAAAGAAAGTTGTAAACATTTTCTATATGTAGATGTGCAAAGAATATATTATTTCTTATGGTATTACTTTTAATTAATTTGCTTAGGTAAGCGAGAAAATTTATTTCAAACACATTTTCAAAGTGAAACATGAAAAATTACATTACCATTTTCCGTTGGCACTTATTTGAACTTCATTTTCGTTCTTGCATGACAGACAGTTTTCTGTTTTACATTTCCAGGCTCCGTTTTCGCATGTACTGTAAATAAATTAAAAATTAAATACTAAATCTAAATTAACTCTAAAAGTGAATAGTAATTTCTCAGTTTAAACCCTGATAGCATTTAGTGGTATGATGTTTAATATATTTTACCAAAAATATAAAATAATAATAAGAATAATAGTTCAGTGTCTATTTGATTTATAAGGTTAACAGTCCGTCTTTTCAGCGCGTTTAAAAATCGCAGTCTGGCGTACGCTCCGGGGCATCTCGCGCGACTGCCCCGTCTGTATTAGAAATCGAGCGATGAAACTGGCGCGGGTAGCCCGCGTATATATGTAGGCGGCGAAGCACTACTCTATGGTGCCGGGTCCGAGTGGCGGTCCAGTATGTAATATACAGCGGTGAGTGTATGTTGTAATTTCTATCGGTGCAAATGCAACTATGAATTACGTTAGTAACATTAAGACAGAATTAAAAAATCTAGGTCTCCCAAGACCAGATTTATTGATTAAACTAGAAGATCACAATTTGAAAACTAATAAAACCGTGACGAGAAAATTCAACAGAAGCTCTTACAGTTTATCAGACTGGTTGTGTGGGTGTAATGTGCAAAATGCTTTTTTCTATTTCGGTGCTATAAAGTTCACTTTACGACATCCGTTTTGGTTGCAAAAGTATTTCTTTATCGCACGCTAATTTTGTTGTTTTGACGTTGGTAACAAAAAAAAAATGGAACCAAATTATATTTAAATGTCCAAATGTAAGCCTTTAATGTAACAAATATGTACAATAGAAGTTGTACAAAGAATAAAAAGCACACATGCTAACATTTTATTTATTAATTAACAATATAAATTGTTAAGCAGAGTTGGATGATAAGTTTTCTGATGCTACTATTGTAATTTACTTCCAAGGTTGAATAGTGCAACTGTTATAAAAGTTTGTTTTTGATAATATGTCGAGACTATGTTGGTGAAAGATTTTGTAAATTGTCTTCTGCCATTTTGCGAATCTCTGGGGGCGTGCAATTATTTATTTCGCCCTTTTTGTTGATAATTTGAAATAATTTATTGCATAAATGAGTCTGAATTTTAATGATGATTTAATGCATGTGTAAAAAAACCCATAAGTGAGAATTGTTTTGTCACTTTGACAGCGATAAAAGTTTACTTTAACTTTTGTATCGGCAAAAAAGTTGTTTACCTTTGGTTGGCCTGACAACAACTTGTATTTTCTCGTTATGTCATAAAATCAACGAACGCACTGTCAAAATGAAATGTCAAAGTCGACGAAACCCTAAGCTTTGCGTACTATCTTTGGTTGATTCGACTTCAATTTGCTTACTTTATCATCATAGTGTTCGTTGTGAAGTGTTGTTATGACAAAATTTGCAAACTTACTGTATGTAATCTTTACAAAATGTATAAGAACTGTGTTGTTAATAACTGTATTTTTAAATAATTACTTGTAATAAATTTTTCAGTGATTGTTTACACATTTAGTAAATTATCTTACCGAATTGCATTCGAGCTTGCTTTTTATTTCCGATTAAATTTTCCATTTTTAAACTCAAATTTAGTTGCTAAATGGTAACTGAATTCAACAAATTGCCTCTTCGATAAAACGACTCGTCCTTCGGACTCGTCGTTTTATCAGGCAATTTGTTTCGTACAGTTGCCTAGCAACAAACATTTTCGTTAAAAGCTGAAAATTTATCCGGAAAAAAGAAAGCTCTCGTGTAATTATAAGTGATAATTACATATAACACCGCCTATATTTAAATATTTAAAATGTTCACGAAGTCGGCCGAAGACAAGGCAAAGCCTTCATCAACATTCCGAAGACGTCCGAATACAAACGAAGTTGGCCGAAGACAAGGCAAGGCCTTCACCGATATTCCGAAGACGTTCCAACACATACGAAGTTTGCCGAAGCCAAGGCAAGGCCTTCACCGACATTCCGAAGACGTCATACGAAGTTGGCCGAAGCCAGGGCAGAGCCTTCATTGACATTCCGAAGACGTTCGAACCCATCGAAGTTGGACGAAGTCAAAGCAAGGCCACTACTGACAATCCGAAGACGTCCGAGCACAAACGAAGTTGGCGAAGACAAGGCAAGGCCTTCACCGACATTCCGAAGACGTCCGAACACAAACGAAGTTGGCCCAAAACAAGGAAAGGTCTTCACCGATATTCCGAAGACGTCCGAACCCAAACGAAGTTTGCCGAAGCCAAAGCAAGGCCTTCACCGACATTCCGAAGACGTCCGAACCCATATGAAGTTGGCCGAAGTCAAAGCAAGGCCACCACTGACATTCCGAAGACGTCTGAACATGTACGAAGTTACAGTTTCCATAGACGTTTTAATCCTAATTACATAAACACCGCATATATTCAAATATTTAAAATGTTCGAACGAAACATGTCTCTCATTTTAAGCTTTTTTGAACTTTTAATAACCAAAATAGAAAAAATCAAGTGAACGGTGTTTTTCTACTTTGAAGAGAATAAAAACATTTTCTAGAAATACCATGCGGGAAAGCAGACTATGTGCCTTAGCAATGTGTTCCATTGAAAAACAATTACTGACATCAACACCAAACTTCAATGAATGAGTTATTAATCATTTTGCTGATCGTAAGGAACGGCGGATAGATTTTATTTTCAAACAAGTTAATTAAATAGCATATTGAGTTTATTTTTTGTCTGTACTTAATTTTTGATATTAAACATTCAGACCCCCGGTGCCCTCCCGTCCCAAAAATCACGGGCCGCCACTGTTCAAGATCCACTGTCACTAGAAATCAGGACGGCAACCAAATTTCTGTCTGGAATGAATCAGCGTAGGTGCGTACGTAAAATTCAGGTGTAATGTAAGTAATTTAGCACATTGGCTACTTAATAGAGCTGTTTTATTATTTATTGAAAATGAAACTTTATATTTTCGTCATCAGTGTGTATGTTGTTTCGAGATTTTAGGGGATCTTCTTGGTCATTCAAAAAATCATGAAGATGGTAATACCATAGCTTTGATATGGAACCATCATCTGCAGATTTGTTGGAGCGCATGGACGCAGCCTTTATAATTCCTTGTGGTAACTATTCCGCTAGTTGCTTATTCTCTTCAGAACTATCAATTTCGTCCAATTTTGTTCAATCCCTTTTTTACCAATTAACCGTATGCAACTGCTTCCGATCATGATAAACAAGTACCAAATACACGATTAAATCCAGTATAAATTGACGTACCCCTCCAAACACTGTTTTAGTAATCTTCATTTTGAGACTGATGTCGTCAGGTAGGCAAGTAGTATACTTATATATGACTTAGTGATGGTCTGTCGCATCACCCCACTACGAAACCTTAACTTGGATAACACACAATCGCTCTTCTTTTCTCTTGTTACTGCTATGGAAGTTCAGAAAATTATAAGTCAACTTAAGTACAAACACACAACAGATATATACGAAATCTCATCTAACTTGTTGACACAATTAAGTCAGGAATTAAGCACACCCTTGGCAGATATCTTTAACAAATGCTTAGAGGAAGGAGTTTTCCCAAGGATACTTAAAGTAGGAAAAGTTTTACCGATATTTAAAAAAGACGACATAAATAAATGTGAAAATTATCGCCCCATCAGCATCTTACCGACGATCTCGAAAGTATTTGAGAGGGCTATTTTCACAAGGTTAATTAATTATTTAGAAAGTATATCTGTCACTTGAACAACATGGCTACAGAAAAGAACGCTCAACGTGTAGTGGAATCGCACATATGGTCAAGCACATATACCAAGCTTTTGATTCTGGTATGTGGGCGGAAATGAATATACTAGACTTAACAAAAACCTTCGACTCAGTGAATCATGATATCCTACTGAGTAAACTAAACTACTAAGGAATAAGAGGCGAACCGTTCAACTTATTAAAGTTCTACCTCAGTGACAGAATCCAGTTAACTGAATGGAACAAATCAAAATCAAAATTTAGGAAAACAACATGTGGAGTTCCCCAGGGTTCAATTCTTGGCCCACTATTGTTTATATTATACATTAATGACCTACCATCAAACGTTGACAGAGCTGAAATTTGCCTATATGCAGATGATACATCTCTACTTACAAAAGCGAATAGTTGCAAGACTCTTAAGCAGACATCAGAAAATGTCATAAGAGAAGCCAATAACTGGTTCGCAGCAAACAAGCTAAAAGTCAACCTCAATAAGACGCAAATTTTGACATTCACAACAACTGGTATACCATCTGAAGCCAAATTCTTGGGGATCACTATGGACACTAATATGAAATGTGTAACGGTAGGCCCTGTATATAATGAATAAAATATAAATATAATATAACATCCAAAATATTTATATTAAGGTAATGTATAACATGAAATTAAGGTAGATAATAAATCAACACAGATCGGGAAACATATATTATTCGTGGGCAACCTTGAACGCTACATATTTTGCGAGTGCATGTTCCCACGAATAGAGTTTGAATAGAAGTAAAGTACATAAGTGGCTTGGGGAATTCCCTAGAAGAATACGGTGTGACCTGCCTTAAGCAAGGAGTAGGCAGGCAGACGCTCCCTAACTCGTGAACAAGTAGGTTCACAGGTCCCTTTAGTCGAATAACGACTGGACCACACCCAAGCTATAGGGAACGATCTCACAGGCTAATAGTGCGAATAAAAATATAGTAATTTCAAGCATTATTTAAAAGTAAGAGAAAAGCCTAGTGAGAAAAGAGATATATTTTTAATAAAACAAATAGTGTACTACGTGAGGTAGAAGTTTTATTAAAAACAAGTGTGTGCCGTGATTCGCTATAAAGAAGACGGCGATTTTAATCTACCCTGGGGAAAGCTGCCCGTTGAAAACACCGTTCCAGCGTCACAGCATCTTTATAAAGGTACCCAACGTAAATTTGATTTAAAGGCCTCTATCATGCATGCAAATTTTGTGAATAATGAATTAGAATCTAGTTAAATTCACGAGATATTATTTATGTAAGGCAACGTTGTTGTATCGATCTATTATATTTGCCTATGTTGTAATTGATGCTAATTTGTATTGAGACATACCATTTGAATTGTGTTTCGTTCTGTAACATTTGTTTGTAACCTGATCTGTGTTGTTGGTGTTTTAATCAATATATTAATAATATTTAAATATCCTTTTGCATATTATTTGTCTACCTTAACATAAAAATTTGGATTATAAAAAAGCAGTAATAGTACGTCTAGAAAAATAACCTTAGTGTCTTAATACCTGAACCGCTTTGAAATTAAGAGTCTTATGCAAAACCGAACTATTTATCTGAGCTAATTACGCGGAGCGTTCAATAAGTCAATTTTAGTCATTTTATTTATTTTATTCATTTTAATTATTATTTAAATCCGTACTATTACATATGGTGCCCAACATTGGGACATTTTAGTCATTTTTATTGTATTTTAAGAGCCGTACTATTTCATATGGCGCCCAACGTGGGGCTCGAAAAGACACTAAATTTTCAATTTATTTCAAATTTGTGTTGAGTAGTTTGGTAGGAACAAAGCTTTATCAAATATTTTAGAAATATTTTCACGTAATTTTTAAATTCTTGTGAACAAAATTTTAATTTTTAAATAAAAGCGCAATTTAAATTTGAATTAAAAATCAGACAATTTAAATATTTTTTTTTGTTGATATACAGGGTGTTACAAAAGTTTGTGTAAACATTTTCAGGGCGCATAGCATATAAGGTATACGATACAATAATACGTATTATACAGGGTGTTTCGAAAGAAAGGACATTTTATTGGGGGGTTAATAGGAATAAAACCCAAAATATTTTACACGAATAAGCGGTAATTTTGGAAGCAAATGGGCGATGTATTATACAGGGTGATCCAAAGGAATAGGCACACCTGGTTGAGGGGTCAATGGAATTAAGTAAATAAACATTTTATACAATTAGCGGAGCTTTTAAAGGCAAAGTAAAATAAAATTTGAACGGAAAAGAATTTTCTTTTATCGCGTTGTCGTCAAATTTTTATTTAGTTGTTTTATATGCCTTTATCGTTGTTTAAATAAAGCCGCCGTAGTATAAAATAAACGTAGCCTTCAAAAGAAATAATCATGGGAGATATGCAGGCACTTTTTGACTTTCTGAGTAAGAAGTTCGAAAAATTAGATAAAAATATGGAAATTTTAAAGAAAGATAGTGATAAAAAATTCGAGGGATTAAAGAAAGATAGTGATGAAAAATTCGAGGGATTAAAGAAATATAGTGATGAAAAATTCAACAAATTAGAAGAAAACATGGAAACTTTAAAGAAAAGTTATGAGGATTTAAGGGAAGATTTAAAGAAAGATATGGCAGAATCCAAGAAGTATATGAGTGAAAAAATAGACAAAGTGCTACCAGTATACGAGGAAATTGAAGAAAACCGACCGGAAGTACCACAACAAGTTGTCGTAATAAAGAAGGCATCATCCGTTGGCATGGTTAGAAAAAATATAAAGGTGCCCAAATTCAATGGAAATGGTAAAAGAACACATCCCAAGAAATTTCTAGATTCATTGCAGAAATATTTTGAAGTTATGGAAACTCCCGAAAACCGGAAGTTGAATTTTGCGATAAGCCAAGTGGGGGGTGGAGTTCTACGATGGGCCAGCATCACCAAGAGTCAATGGAAATCGATGGAGGACTTTCGACGAGACTTTCTGGAAAAATATTGGTCAAATAATATACAGAGTGGAATCTGTAAGGTAGTTGGGTTTTCTAAGAAAATAAAAAACAATCGCCAAAAGAAACAAAAGAAGATAAAAAGGAAGAAAAGGAAAAAAACAATCATATTGAACGGAAAAGGGGTACTCAAAAATGATTGTAATAAAAATGATACGTTCCGATGGGATAAGCCAAAGAAACGTCATTATCTCTGCAATAATCCACATTACGAAGAAGTAATGTTCTCAAATCATTCATCAAAAATGATTAATAATATTTTATCAACATCTGTTGACGTTTATGCAATACCGCCAAAAGACCCAACAGAGATATATGGTGGTATGGGAAATTAGTCTGTAAATATAATAATACATATCTATCAATTTATGACTATTCATTTAGCAAACCAGAAGTATATATATAATCTCAAAATTAATTTTGTAGCTTCTTATATTTTATTATATACACGTTACCATTATTTGCTTTTCATTTAGACTTATCAGCCTATCAGAAAAGGCAAAGGGGGGTATCTGTAACGGTAGGCCCTGTATATAATGAATAAAATATAAATATAATATAACATCCAAAATATTTATATTAAGGTAATGTATATCATGAAATTAAGGTAGATAATAAATCAACACAGATCGGGAAACATATATTATTCATTTATTTGTATTAAATTATTATATTCCTGTTTAAAATGTTTCTATATAAATTCTGTATATGTAAGAGAGAAATAGTGCGTAGGTGTATCTGTGTGAAAGAAACACAAGTGGCGTCAATGTTATCGAAGTCAGCCAAGAGTTTAGGCGGCGTTAACAAGAAACGGTTTGTGTGCAATCAACACGTGGGCAACCTTGAACGCTACATATTTTGCGAGTGCATGTTCCCACGAATAGAGTTTGAATAGAAGTAAAGTACATAAGTGGCTCGGGGAATTCCCTAGAAGAATACGGTGTGACCTGCCTTAAGCAAGGAGTAGGCAGGTAGACGCTCCCTAACTCGTGAACAAGTAGGTTCACAGGTCCCTTTAGTCGAATAACGACTGGACCGCACCCAAGCTATAGGGAACGATCTCACAGGCTAATAGTGCGAATAAAAATATAGTAATTTCAAGCATTATTTAAAAGTAAGAGAAAAGCCTAGTGAGAAAAGAGATATATTTTTAATAAAACAAATAGTGTACTACGTGAGGTAGAAGTTTTATTAAAAACAAGTGTATGCCGTGATTCGCTATAATGAAGACGGCGATTTTAATCTACCCTGGGGAAAGCTGCCCGTTGAAAACACCGTTCCAGCGTCACAGCATCTTTATAAAGGTACCCAACGTAAATTTGATTTAAAGGCCTCTATCATGCATGCAAATTTTGTGAATAATGAATTAGAATCTAGTTAAATTCACGAGATATTATTTATGTAAGGCAACGTTGTTGTATCGATCTATTATATTTGCCTATGTTGTAATTGATGCGTAATTTGTATTGAGACATACCATTTGAATTGTGTTTCGTTCTGTAACATTTGTTTGTAACCTGATCTGTGTTGTTGGTGTTTTAATCAATATATTAATAATATTTAAATATCCTTTTGCATATTATTTGTCTACCTTAACATAAAAATTTGGATTATAAAAAAGCAGTAATAGTACGTCTAGAAAAATAACCTTAGTGTCTTAATACCTGAACCGCTTTGAAATTAAGAGTCTTCTGCAAAACCGAACTATTTGTCTGAGCTAATTACGCGGAGCGTTCAATAAGTCAATTTTAGTCATTTTATTTATTTTATTCATTTTAATTGTTATTTAAATCCGTACTATTACATATGGTGCCCAACATTGGGACATTTTAGTCATTTTTATTGTATTTTAAGAGCCGTACTATTACAAATGGCAACAGCATATTGATAGCTTAGCAACCAAGTTATCATCAGCACTATATGCTATAAAGAGGGTAAAACACGTGGCAACCTACGAAGCTGCCAAAACTGCATATTTCTCCTACTTTCACTCTCTTATGAGTTATGGAGTGCTCTTCTGGGGAATAGCGACGGAGGCAAGTATAATATTTGTCCTGCAAAAACGCGCTATCAGGTTCCTTCTTGACCTACAAATTGATCAAAGTTGCAGGACACATTTTACATCAGCAAAGATTCTTACACTGCCGTCAGTTTACATCTTGTCCGTCGTTACCTACGTGCACAGCAAGAAAGATATTTTTCCAAATAATGGCCATCTCCACGAACATCAAACACGCAGCAGGGATGATATTCGAATAGCATACCACATATTAACATGCACGCAAAAATCAATGGATTATTGGGGAGCTAAATTATATAACAGTATCCCGAGCGACATAAGAAAATTACCACCCAGAAGATTTAAAAAAGAAGTAAGTTTACATCTTGTCCGTCGTTACATACGTGCACAGCAAGAAAGATATTTTTCCAAATAATGGCCATCTCCACGAACATCAAACACGCAGCAGGGATGATATTCGAATAGCATACCACAGATTAACATGCACGCAAAAATCAATGGATTATTGGGGAGCTATTAATTAAGTAATCAAGCTTTATAGAAAGGTAGTATTTTATATGAAAAAACTTATAATACGTGTTGGAGATACTACTACTTGCAATTACTGCATTCATCAGCAAGTACCTATAAGTTCATATTTTGCATATATGATCCCTATAATCTCACCAACCCTACAAATTTCATCTGCTACTTTTTGCTACTTTCTAAGAAAATGACATCTGAAGAAGTTCATAATCTACGTCTTTCACATGCTTGTCTAAAGTTTCGGCAATACGTTTTACGTCAGGGCTGTCTAACTTCTAGTGGCCCGAGGCCGCTGTAAATAAAACTGCGGTTGTGAGGGCCGTATCATAAAACACTTCGTATGCAACTTTACCAGTGATTTGTAATATGTACAAAAAACGTGTTTGTTTGTTTAATTATTTTTATTTATTTGAACAAATAACACATATACTACATCAATAAAAATAGTGGAATGGTTTTCACTAACCAGTGTATCAATATTAACATTAATATTTGTTGTTGCCAAAGAAAGCAACATTGTAAGTGACTTCTCAGACAGGGAACATCTATATTTATAATTTTCATGTTGGAAACGCTGCCTTTGAAAATATACGAGCTTCCTAGCATTGAGTCCGTTATGAGGCCTAAGTTTCGCAGGAAAACTTTACCCCAACATGCGATAACGTTTTCCTGAGAGTAAAAATTCCAATACTATTTTCGTTCTTTCCTGGTAAAAAGGATCTACTTGCAAATCACACAATTCCAGTTGAAGGTCTGCTCTGCTTACGTTCTCAACACAAATAGTAAGTGGCTGAGTAAAAATTGAAATTTCTCCTTCGATTTTCTAAAAGTCGCTCAATCGGCGTTCGAATTCTTCTGTAACTATGTCAATGTATTTTATATGAGTTAAACATGAAACTTTTTCAAAATCCTCCATTTCTTTAATGTGGTCTTTACGGCTTGGAAAAAAATGAAAAATCATGTTTTTCTAATGCAGTCTTGAAAAGCTTAAGTTTATTTTGAAATCCTCTTATGTTACCATATAAATTGGCAATATTCTGCTGATTTCCTTGTAGCTTCAAATTTAATTCGTTAAGGTGAGATGTCAGGTCTGTTAAAAATGCAGTGTCTGATAGAAATATTGCTCCTACAATATTTGATTTTCCAGTTCCGTAGTGTCGGAGTTCATTTTTAAGGAAAATGGGAATCTCCTTGTGTAGAGCGAAGGAACTTTGCAAACGCTTTCCGGCGCTTAACCAACGGATATCGGTGTGAAGTAATAAGTGCCCATAAGTAGCATGTACTTCGGCCAAAAAATCACGACATTTTCTGTTAGTCAACGCACGGCTACCTCCCTTTATAATATTAATTATTTTAGCAACCACTTTCATTTCACGTAAGGGCTTTCCACACAGGACCTCCAGGTATACAATACAGTCCTGCAAATCCAAATTTAGTTCCCATTATAGCTCTGGTTCTATCAGCAGCAATACAGGAACATCTATCGAATCCACCATAGTCTCATACAACCTTATTTACAGCTTCCAAAATATCCGTACACTTGGTTGTACTATGGAGAAGAATAAGGTCAAGCATCTTCTCTGCTACACTGAAGTCTTCTTGAATAGTTCGAACAAAAATTATAAGTGGCGGATGTCGGATAGGTCAGTGCTTTCGTCCAGACAGAGTGAACATATTTACATTTTTCGATTATGTTGTGCAATTTTTTGGATACGTATTGATTTATGTGGTCTACACATCTGTTGTCTGATGCGACACACGATGGATCAAACTCACATATTTGCAGCAAACATTCTCTGAGGATCCCGTAAAATGAAGTTCAGAAAGTATATATGGGAAAAGATGTCTATTACGAACATCTTTATAAAAAGGAGCAGCTGAAATTTATAGGGTTAGTATTTGCTGCAAAAACATAGTGAAATTCATTTTACTATGTGTTTGTTGATTTAATTTTACATATTGAAGGTAGTTAAATAAAGTAAAGAAACCCTTAATCGACTGATACAAAGAAATTATGTATCACTAATCAAGGTACCAAGGCATGAGGATTTTAAGAACACTCTTATAAACTAGTCAAGTATAAGGTTCTCACTTTGAACGAGCAGAACTTATATTACCAAGGATATATATTGCTAGAGGCAGAGTCTGATCATGAATAACATTAGGATGTGTAAAGTAATGGAAATTGATGGAAGGTCAAGGTGGTTTGGTGATCGGCACTGTCACTTGAGAAAGTACCTGTACACATGCTTAGCGAATCCTGGCGGTGACCATGTACCAGAAAACGAGGCGGCGCGTAATCTGTCGATGAAGGCATTTACTCTTTACTACTTACAAAAAGGAATTAACTAGTGGCGGCTGGTGAGTACGATAATAAACGAATCAGTCTTGTCTATGTACGTGCCCCAACAAAACGTACTCACCAGCTGCCACTGGAATTAAATAATTAAGAATGCCCTTACCATTTACTGCAATCCTCTTGTTTAATAACACTGCCATCTTCATAGCTTCGTCTAGCGTTGTAACAAGGACAGTTCTCAGGTTTAACGCATGTCCTGGTCTTGGAATTAAATACATATCCTTCTGTACACTCGCATCCTTCTTCACAAACATCTATGGTTGTAATCTCATAGTTGTGCATATTCTGCAAAAATATAAATTATTATATTTACATTTATGATATATATATATATATATATATATATATATATATATATATATATAATAAAAAGAGGAATTATCGCGGATACATAAAATAAAACAAGAAAAAGAGAATATTGGGTAAAATCCGCTGTAGTGCAACCGTAGACACGTGTTTCTGACTAATTGGTCGTCATCAGTACGGTGTAGCCAAGGAATAAGGTGGGATAACCCTTGGAGATATAAGCTGCTTACATCTCCAAGGTTATCCCACCTTATTCCTTGGCTACACCGTACTGATGACGACCAATTAGTCAGAAACACGTGTCTACGGTTGCACTACAGCGGATTTTACCCAATATTCTCTTTTTCTTGCACACATATAGGGTTGGTTCAGGTAATCTTACTTACCAAGAATAATCAATGACAACTGTGGAAACCTACGACATAGATCTTATTATTAGTGTTAATCGGGAAGAGTTTTTCCTTACAAATTAAGAAAAATGTCTTTTTGTATTAAATTGAATGGCAAACTTCGTATATATACGGGCTTGCTCATTAGTGCGTCAAAGTCCAATATAGGCGTTATTAAATAGTACTGAAGAAATTTATTTTATAAAAAGTGGCACAATAACAATAAACACACATTTTGAAAATAATTTGAATTATACAGGGTGATGCATTAAAATGGCACACATTCGCAATTTTTTTTTTAAAATGAAACGTCCTGTATATCTTTTGTTTTTCCTTATCTACTTTAATTTGTGTTTTCATCGATATCTTGGGGTTTGGTTTTGGATGACGCATTGTTGCGTTATTAACGAAAATTATAAAAAAAATGGTCGCGACAATGTTTACCATAATAATTCTATGCGGTAGTATTAAGATTATCTAAGACAAACATTTTTAGTAAGTATGCAGACAAGGAATCTGTTGAACC
Source organism: Amphimallon solstitiale (assembly GCA_963170755.1). Classification (NCBI taxonomy): domain Eukaryota; kingdom Metazoa; phylum Arthropoda; class Insecta; order Coleoptera; family Scarabaeidae; genus Amphimallon; species Amphimallon solstitiale. The sequence continues at coordinate 77,204,734 of OY720676.1, read as the reverse complement.
TACAAAATAATCAAACATTCATTTTATTATACAGGGTGTTTGTTACGATGCAATCAATTTGGCTATCGTCAAAGAGCGTTTACTGACTTTTTTCAAATGGAACACCCCGTATATTATTAAATTTTTGGAACAATGCATTAATTGCGCTTAATTTTTGTTAATAATGTCCTATACCCAAACCCAATAATTTCGGAGTTATTTTTAATTTTTCATTACAAACCGCTAAATTATTTGTTTTCGGTTCGATTTAGTGTACTGGGTAAACGATTTGACAAACAAAAACAAATAAACGTCAACAAACGTTAAAGATTAAAATCTTATTGTTGCTGTTAATTAGGTGTAATATTAGTGATTTCTTAAGCTTCTGCGTTTAATATTGTCTTTGTGTTATTTATTGATTGGATTAGTGGGTAGGTAAGTACTTTTCTTGTATATTTGTTGTTTGCCACATATTATTATTAGGGTTTTTAGTTAAGTCAATATGCAGTCTGAAGCAACGAACTCGTTGAAATGATTTTCATTATGGGATCTGTCCAAAAGAATTGTCTATTAACCAAGCGAATTTATGCGCAAAGATATCCTGACAGAAGACAACCTTCAGTTACATGTTTGGAAAGACTTAAGGAAAGATTCATTAGCACAGGAAATGTGAGTTATGAAAAGCATGAAAGGATAAAGAGGACAAGTGACGAAGATAAATTGAAAGTCTTTTTATCAGTAATTGAGGAGCCCTCTACTAGTTCGACCAAAATATCAACAGAAACTAATATACCACGATCTCCTGTTAGCAAGATTTAAAAAAAAATATCATCACTACAGTATTTCCTTTCATAAAGAACTGTTGGGGCCTGATTTAGAGACTAGAAGGACGTTTGCGAATGGGGATTAGAAATTAAAAGGATAACACCCAACTTGTTCCAAAAAGTATTATCGAACCTTTACTCAGAGTGGCAGCCCAAACCGTCATAATCTTCATCATTATGCAATAGACAACCCAAGAATATTATGAGCGATTGATAAGCAGAGGCAATGGACTATAAATGTTTGGGCTGGTATTATGGGCAACTTTATAATTGGACCACATTTCTTTCACGGATATTTAAATGGAAGAGAAAATATGTCGCTTTAGCACGACGGTGCTCCTGCACATTTTGCACTAAATGTCCGACACTATTTGAATCAAGAATTCGAAGGTAGATGGATCGGCCGCGGTGGTCCCATTAGTTGGCCACCTAGATCGCCAGATTTGACCAAACTTGATTTTTTTCTATGAGGGTACATAAAAAATATTGTGTACCAGATACCTCCAACTACAGCAGACGATATAAGGTGACGTATAATACGTGCTTTTGAAACAGTTTCCATTGAGAAGTTGCAACACGTAAATAGGTCCTTTCTTTCAAGGCTGCAAATGTGTTCTATTCAAAATGGGGGTCACTTTGAAAATTGATTATAAATATTGCTTCTAACAAAATTACAGTTTGATACTTTTAGTCGTTTATTTGTTCTTCTTTGTCAAATCGTTTAGCCAGTACACTAAATTGAACCGAAAACAAATAATTTAGCGGTTTGTAATGAAAAATTAAATATAACTCCGAAATTATTGGGTTTGGGTATAGGACATTATTAACAAAAATTAAGCGCAATTAACGCATCAGTCCAAAAGTTTAATAATATACGGGGGGTTCCATTTGAAAAAAATCAGTAAACGCTTTTTGACGATAGCCAAATTGATTGCATCGTAACAAACACCCTGTATAATAAAAAGAAGTTTGATTATTTTGTAGGTTCAACACATCCCTTGGCTGCATACTTCCTAAATAATTTTGTCTTACATAATCGTAATACTACCGCATAGAATTATTATGGTAAACATTGTCGCGACAATTTTTTTTCTAATTTTCATTAATAACTCAACAATGCGTCATCCAAAACCAAAACCCCAGATATAGAAGAAAACACAAATTAAAGTAGATAAGGAAAAACAAAAAATATACAGGGTGTTTCATTAAAAAATTTTTTTGAATGTGTGCCATTTTAACGCATCACCCTGTATAATTCATATTATTTTCAAAATCTGTGCTTTTTGTTACTGTGCCACTTTTTATAAAATAAATTTCTTCTGTACTATTTAATAACGTCTATATTGAACTTTGACGCACTAATGAGCAAGCCCGTATACAGTAGTGCTCACAAGGCTACGTTAATATAGAGAGAGGAGAATATAAGTGGGGGGTGTACATCAGACAGCGACGAACCTAAGAGGAATCAGTTGCATATAACCTGAGGGAGAGCGCAGAACAGGATTTCATTAGCGGAAAAAGTACAAATCGTAAAGTGGTATCATCAAGGTCACAGAACAATGGGCCAACAATTTAAATGAATTACAATTAAAAATTACTAATTGTTTAGAGTCAATTACACCAGATGTACTCGGCAATGTTAGGCGGGATTTCTATAATCGAGTAGCTCTTTGTTTGGAAATAGGTGGAGGCCGATTCGAGCATTTCAATTTCAATTAGTTCTTTGAATTATTACTTTTATTTATTTCTTTTAGTTAATTTTGAATATCTTTTAAGTTTCGTTTTAATCAGGAAAATATTTGCTTTATTTTATAATACAGGAGACACCTTTAGTTTTATTTATTTTTGGGATTATTTTAGAGATATTTAATATTATTCTCCTTTCCTAAATATTCGTTTCATTTAAAATATCCTATTTACATTGTATTTTATTTACTTTGATGTTAGGAAATAGGGACAAATAAAAATAACATTGAAGAATTCACATGACAAATGTTTTGCGTTGTATGTGAATACGTTCCCCGCACTTTCTTGCTAGCCAGGGTGTTATAGTATGCGGCTACGCTAGGCATACCCCACTCATATTCCCCATTCCGTATATTAACGTAGCAGTGTGCGCATTACTGTATATACGAAGTTTGCCATTCAATTTAATACAAAAAGACATTTTTCTTAATTTGTAAGAAAAAACTCTTCCCGTTTAACACTAATAATAAGATCTGTCGTAGGTTTCCACAGTTGTCATTGATTATTCTTGGTAAGTAAGATTACCTGAACCAGATTCAGTCTGCTTCAGATCTGTTTCACTGGCCAAACGTCGGCGACAGAAGTACTGACAACAATAGGGTTTCAATACGGAAACCAAAAAGTATTCAATTATTATAAAAATATTCAAACTATTAATATAATCGTTACTATTTGATATTTCCTTCCTTCGTGTGATGAAAACTTTTAAGTAATAATGCCATGTGAATAACTCGTATACAAAATAAAACCATATATTATGCTGAATAAAAAAGTTGTTATCCTCAAATATATTTATTTTGCTTTCATATGGGTAAATATCCGAATAGCATTAAATATAAATAGTTTACATTTAATTAAAAATATGTTTTAGGTATGCAAATGTGTACTGTTTTATATATTTTTTATATGTATTTATTATTAAATAGTTTAATAAATATGTATAAATGAATTTTGCTCGTTCATTCTTTCAATATTCCTTTATAGGTATTTAAATATATATATAATCCATTAGTGATTTATTTCATTATTTACCATTTAAAAATCAGTATGGAAAGATTTGATACAATTTACGAAGAACATAGGTAATTAATTCATGCATGTACTCTCTTTGCCATTCTCAATTTGAAGTTTATACGTACATACTGCTGTGGCAACATAATTATTTGGTATAAAATAAATGTAGTATTGCCACACGTTAGGCATTGCCCAATAGATTACATATTATTATGCTGTGTGCTGTTCCAGCAACATAATTTATAAAAAAATAATGATAATTTTTATTATCTTTAATATATTCACTTATTTTCATAACAGCACGTACTTTGTATACAAACTTCTTTTCTCCAAACAAATTTCTTGTTTATTTTATAGGGATAAGGTTATAGTTTGTATTAAGGAAAAATCAGAATCTATATAAAACATAATTGTATATTTTTATTCAACATTTTAAGAATAGATAGCATCGCTATACTATATTCACCCAAGAATTATAAAAGAAAACATAATTGAAAGAAAACATTTATATCGTATTCTCGGTTGTAATGTTTTTGTAGAATAAATGTATCGATAATGCTTAATCAAAAATAAAAATATTATCCTGTTTTAAAACAAAGAAAAATTCAATTGCATATCAGTATTCTATTAATATTGTGCTAATTCTATTCTATCAGAAACATTATATTCGCACGTAATGCTCTGATAACCTTAGAACTTCGCAATGGTCAATGTTCGGAGGAAAAGCTTGAATTTGATCACTGGTAACAATCATTCGCACGCATTGCGACCAGCGTCTCAAAATCCGCCACCCAGAAACATTTCCCTTTTCTAAATATCTATTTTAATTTTTAAATTTGAAATTAAAATGAATTGTGATAAATAATGATGCTTAATAAAGTGTCAGAAAATATACATTAGCACGTTATATCCTCTTAACACCCAACACCATTAATAATCCTATTTGTGTTGTATATAAAAAAAACTAATGAATTAATATTATTACAGGACAATATCTATTATCCCTGCTGCTCAACGTTATATTGAATAAACATTTGCACATTATATTCCATACAGGCATAGCAGCATTGATAAATCCTTGTATTAAAACTTACTTTGTATCGTTAAATATCTCTTCAAATTGTGCCATAGGCATCTCCATTTTTTTAAATATCAAAGAAATATTAACAAAGAAAAATTATTATAATGAATGAAAATTAGATAAGGTAAAATTAGTATGCTAATACAAAATGAATGAATTCACATTTAATCGTGGTGTATCTGACCCTACGATTCTCTTGTTCTTTCCAAGTCGCAGTCAGTCTCAGTCTCTAATCTTGTTCATTCCTGTCTTTGAATTTATACCCGGGGAAAAAACATATAACGCCTGCTACGCCACTACCGAACTAAAATTTAGGTTGTCACCCTGCGTCATCCGTAAAATTTCTGCTCCCAAGTTGCCGTCGTGACACCATCACACACGCACTTATTGTCTTTGACAGTTCATTTACGTAAATGTCAACACACTGCAAATTGTTTTCTTATTTAAAAGTCTTATTCCCTAAACTATTCGGTATCTTCAAAAGTAGGTATATTTTTTTATTAATACAATTCTTCCTTGTATTTGTTTATGAACTTGTTCCCCTTTTCATCATTCGTCACATATTTTCTTTTTCCATTAACTAACACCATCCCTACTTTTGTTTTATTTATTTCAGTATTCGGTAAAATTGGAAATATATTATAAATAACAGGTATTCTTCGTCCAACACCACTCGCACTATCACGATCCGTCCGGCCTGCCATTTCGTCGCTGGTTTCCATCCAAGTCTTTTCCAATGGTGATATATTTATCTGTAAAAAACTACATACAAAGTTTATACCATATTTTCTTTTTGTAGGTCATCAAACCATACGAGTCTTTCTACAGTCTATGAAACATAGTGCTACACACACAAATTCATGGATGTTTTATTTTGTTTGTTCAGCTGTCTTTATATAAAAACATTATTACTGATCGTTCCGTGTCAAGATATTTTTATATCCTTTTTTTGTCTATAATTATTAAGTGAAGGTAAATTTTATTCTTTAAGTATGATTTATATAAATCCCTCTTATAAAATTTGATTACATTGTGCACGTTTTCAATCAAATTCATATAATTTATTCAACTATATTTTCTTCTCTTGAATAACGTATTTGATCTTGTTCGTATAGTTTTACTGCGTTTAAATGACTAATTCTCTTTACTGTTCCGTCCTTAAGCATAACCCTTTCTCAGTTGTTTGCTTTGTTTACTCTTTTATTTTTAAACAACGGTCCATCATTCAAAATGTTTAGTGCAATTTTCACGCATTTTGAAAAGTTAGGTTGTTTCTCATTATCCATACATCCTGTTTACCTTTTCTATAAAAGAAATATATATATAGCTTAGATTTATCTCGTCTTTTATTTTGTACCTATCTAATATTTAATTTGTAAATACTTATCTAACTTTTTTAATTGTAACAATGAATTTATTTTATGTCTGTGTTTTCTACATAGACCTCTTATAGGAATGGACTGAGCTTAGAAAGAGAGGCATTGATATAAACGAACGAGGGAGATAGAGAGATCTCCATCAGCTGTAGTATGGCAAAACACCATATAATCCTATGTTGAACATATATGTATTTTAATTAAAAAAATATATATTCGTGTGAAAATTTGTGTATAAAGTGGCATAAACTAGTAAACATAAGGTAAATACACATTATTAGTAGGTAGTAAACAAAATGCAGGTTTTATTTTATAGAAAAAAACGAAATATCGTCGGTCAATAACAAATAAGTAATACGGTTTATTAGGCAATAAATGCCCATTTAATCGTTCTCCTTATTATACTATACTTATTTGTTATTAGTTTATAGTCTTTTGTGTTCGTTTTTAATATCTGCAAGTGATAAAAGTATAGATATTCTTTTTTAGTTTAGTTCTGGATAATTTTTGTTAGACGTTCTTAAGTAGTGTTTAATATAAGGAGTTTAGGTGTATCAAGGTGTAGATACTTAATTACTTTTAGTTTAAATTGGGCTGTAAGTATACATAGACATCGTTTTGTTGTTCTAGTTCCCATTTTAACTAATTATTTTTCTATTTTCCCTATAAACAATATATTAAAGTTCATTATAACAGTTCAAAATTGTTATGGGTGTACAGCTAGATATAGGAAGGGTTTGAAGTTTCACAGGTGGATGTAACATTGATTGTGGTATTTACATATTGTCTAAAAATTAATGAATTTCTAGTTTTCGAAAAGACACAGAAATGAGACAGAAATGGATAGAAGCAATGCGTGGAAATGATTATTGTCCATCTATAAATGCAAAATTGTGTGGACAACACTTTACTATGACAGATTATGAAATCCAATTTGGACACTGCGTTCTAAAGAAGGGTATTGTTCCTTCAGTCTTCAATTTTTCATCTCATTTAATGCAGAAAACATCCAAATTACGTATAGCTAGATTAAAACTGG